>JAUDQA010000063.1:0-26368 GCA_030407065.1 Armillaria nabsnona
AACAAGTACGAAGGGCATTTGAAGCCCGGGAATACGTAGGCGGTTGTCGAAGGAAGATGGGTGGGGATGTAGGCTAAGACATGAAAGGTGGCGTACAGACAGGAACGGGAGACGTATTGATGGTACCCAATTCCGGTGCTCGTGGTATGGCTGCTGTGTTCATCATTAATTGCGTTTAAAGAGGTGGAGGAAAGTCGTACTCACTTTTCAAGGCTAAAGAGGGTGTTGCCGAGCGAAACACCGCTGGCGTGCGATGACGAGGGTGACGAAGACCATTTGAATAGCCCACCCGCTCGCTCTAGGTTGGAACCATGGAGGAGAAGGTATCCAGTTGGACTTGACGCCTTGGAGAAAGACGGTATCCGTGCAAATGATAGATTGGCGGGCGAGGTAGGTTGAGACAACAACGGCGACATCGGCACAGTAATAAAAATGTCTCGACGGTACATACAGTTGCCGTTGGTGGTCGTACCGCAGTGGAAGTTGTTGCCGGAACATTGGTATCAAGTACAAAACTTGCCGAAAGTCGTTAGAGAAGGGGCGGGGTGGTACATGTTCAGCAGGGAATGCGGCCTCCACGACGCCTATGAACACCGTTCTGAAAGTCGCTTCACAGCGTAAGATAGTCTTTGTGGGGGTTATGCGTTCCGCAGGGGGCTCGAAGCCCCTGGAAAATAGTCGTCCCTGCAAGAGGTTGATGAGGGGAGTGTGCAGAGTGACGGCGACGGCAGTGGTGGCACTGCGACGGGTGGGGGATGGTAACGGTCCGCAACACAGCTACTGCTCCTCCTGAGGGTGGTGAAATCATTGCCGTCGTGGTGGAGGCAGTGCTGAAATCGGCGGTCATCGTAGTGGGTGGTGTGAGGCAAATTGACGCAGAAGGCGGTGGCGGCAAGCGAAGCAGGCACACTGGTACCGCTGCCGTATATACTGCTGTGGTACTGGAATTCGAGGTAGAAAGTCGCTATTGCTGCGCTTGGTGATGATTCTGCTGTTACACTTGTCGCCATTGTGCTCGAGGCCGAAAAAGAGCTGTAATCGCCGTCAAAGGCGAGGATGGGAGTGATATCGTGAAAAGTCGTCGGCGGAATCAAGACGATGTCGACGACGACCAATCCGGCATTGTATTTCATAGCGTTGGATAGTTGTTGTGGGGGAGATGTCATTCCCAGGGAGATTCAAGCTCCAGAAAAGTCGTCTTCACCGTTAGAGGCCTGGAGGATGGTGTTGGGGGCGACGGCGGCGACCCCACAACGACGGCAGGCTTGGCGACGGTCTACACCGAGGCCGTTGCACCTCTGAAGTGTGTCGACATCATCTCCGCTGTGCTGAAGGCGCTCAAGAAGTCGGTGGGTACCGTGGAGGGTGAAATGGAGGAAAATCGGGAAATCGGCGGCGGCGGGGAGCAAACGGCGAGCTTGGGGACCGTATAATTGGTCCTCATCGACACTCCCAGTGCTCCTTCTGCAGTAGACACCGCAGGCTAAGCACTGAGAGTCTCGGAGAAAAGTCGCCGTTGTATTTAAGTGGAGGTGGTGCCGCGAGAGTCGTCCTGTATTCGCGGGCAAACAGCGAGCCGTATGGTCGTCTGGGTGCGTTGACGATGCCAATAGAACGTTTCTCGGTTGCTGGGAATGAGCCTTTAACGATCCGATGAAACTCGTTAGCTGTAGCATTCAAAAAGAGAGAAATGAAGCACCTTGGTACCCAAATCGACTCCCACGTCGATTATGCAGTCCTGCCGCCTCACAGGTACTGCATAACACCAGCAAGTGACTACCTGGTAGACCCTCGAGGTCCTCCTAGCTCGCCACGCCGTCTCAGAGCGAAACGGCGCCAGCGAGGGACACGGTTAGTGCCAAGTGGCACAAATCCCGGACCTGCCAATTTAGGCACGAATTTCGGCACGTGGCTTGAGATGCCGGTCCATGCCGGGAATCCGGCGCGCTCTTTGCACCGTTCATATTTGTGCCTTCCATCAACGCTGTATCGCAGGGTCATGAGTTGGAACTTTTTGGAGAGCGAAATAGTAGGCTCACAAGCGATGACTCTCTGAGGGCGGTGGTTGTCTACACCGTATCTGTAAACCAAGAGGCAGAAAGTAGGCAAAGGATGACGCACGTTTCCTACGTAGACGGCTTTGGACCGTGAGGGGATTTTTGATATGGCTTGCGTCTGCAAAAATATGTGAGTATGGTAAAAGATTTCTGGGTGACAAGATACACACTTCGCTTTCTTTGATTTACCCTTAGAGGCCGTAGATCTGCAGTAACACAATCAGCCTAATAGCGAATGTACTGATGTTATAGATTTACCGTCCGATACGCCCAAACGTATTGAATTTGGCATCAGTAATGGCGACAGCTTGGCTCGCAGCTTGGTCTTGGTCGAACGCTTGATCGAGGGTCGTCTTCGAGGATGACGCTGCTGCATACGCGTCTAAGAATGGCATAAAGACGGAGGAAGAGTGCGCAGCATGTGGACGAGCTTGGGATGACTCTTGGACCGGAAGAGATGAGCTAGAAGCCGAGCTTTCAGTGTAAGGTCCGGAAATGAGTGAATCTGCGTCCATCTCAGTGGAGGAAAATCCATGGAACAAAATAGAATTCAGAATCGGCGTCACGATAGTGTTTCTGATATTTGTATTTGAGCGAAAGGTTGACAGAAACAGAAGACACATACTCAAAGTATGGGCGACTTTCTCCAGCGCGGTGGTTTGAAACTTAGTCTCGCACGACCTCGCTTTCTTGGCGCGGAATGTAGACTTGGCTACTACTTGGTGGCACTATCTGTGGTGGTTCGAGGTGTGCATTACTGTAGATGATTTAATACCATGACACGAAGTAAAGAACGATAAAACTGACCTAGTTCTGAGTCCGGCATGATCTGCTAACTCTGGACGATACGTGCCTGCATGTGTCGTACAACTTTGGAGACTCATATCAAGACCATAGGGCCGTTCCCTTGTGAATGAAATCCGAAATCATCGCCGCCTCCAACAGACGAGAGAGGATAAACCCTGTCATTTCTGCAAGTGGATCCCAGCGGAGCAAATGAGCAATTCCTTACATGTCGAAAGTAGAACTTTGCGCGGAAGCGTGCGAATTCACGTCAGGGGAGATAGACCCAGCTCATGGGCTGAAGGAAAAACATGAGAAAAGACATGTGAATATAGAAGAAGGCAAGCGCACCCCAACCCCGTGCCATCGTACTCCCCACCTACGGTTTCATAATGAACGCGATGATCCCAGATATCGTCGGTCATGTCGCCCTCCACCGGAGGCGGATCTAGTAAACCGAAGTCATCGACTGTGTGATCCCGGTAGCTAAACAACACGCGTCAGTTAAGTAAGTAACAAAAAATCCTGCAGCACCAGCGTGTTTGTCGCGTCCGTTCCCATATTGACGCCATCTAAATACGCGTGAGTAGACCAAAAGTCAAGGGCGTCGAAGGTAGATACGCGTAAATTTAACAGCCAAAGACATGACACTACGTCCGTACCTCCTTGACGTGTCTGCGGGTGTGAAAGCGACATCTGTGGGCTGGAAGATAGGAGGGATTGAGGATTGACTTTGCAGGGAAGTCTCTGAGCTTGAGGATGACGTCGAGAACAGAGGGGAGTCTCTATGGCTTGTAGGGTAGTGTGTCAATTCTATGTGAGAGAATTTAGAGGACTCTGGGGCGTACCTCCTTGACACGTCGGGAACGGTGGAAGCGACATTGGTGGATTCGAAGTTGGGAGGACTTGAGGATAGGCTTGGCACGGGAGCATCTGAGCAAGCGTGCGCCACCAACGTGTTTGTCGTATGCATTTCCGTGTTGATGCCATCGAAAAATGGCCCAGTCGAGCTGAGATCGAGGTCTCCGAAGCTGAAAACGCGTAAATCCAACAGGGAAATACGTGACACCGTTTCCCTACCTTGACGCGTCGGGTAGCGCAAAAGCGACATCCGTGGGCTGAACATTTGGAGGACTTGCAGGTCGGAGCTCATGCTGAAAATTTAGAAGGTGATAGCCCAGAAGGAGGCGCGTTTCAGGTACGGCAAAGAGCACGTTTGAGCTATTGTAACGCGGTGAATTGGAGACGTTTCGAGCGGAAATAAGTCGATCTCGTTCGTCTGGCTGGTGACTGTTCAGGCGCTCGTCTGGATACGGATCCACGTCGCTACACCACCAACCCCGTTAGAGCTGCGAGTGATTATTGTCGTATTGAGATTTCGGGACTGTGTTCAATGACTTGGGACTGTAGAGATGGGCCGTCATCAGATTCAGAATTAGGGCATTATGGACAAGTTATCACGTACATCGTGTCTTGCTCTCTGGATTAAGGATACGTGCCACTAAGATATGAAAGCAGTGAGAGTGGCGACGAAGCCGGAAGGAGCCTAAAATAAAAGTTCAGTTTATCACAGCAGCATGGGTAGTGCAGTATACGCACCACATGAGGGTCAAGAAGTCGAGGCAGATGCTGAGTGCAACCTCTCACCCGTCGTTTCTCGTGCCTCTTGTATTTGAGAATATTTACAACAGGACTGTCAACTGTAAGGATAGGAGGGTAAAAGAACAGAAACAACGCACATTCAAGACTCAGATTAGAATCATCCTGCGGGGATGGAAACACTATAAGATTGACCCAACCCCAAACGAAGAATCGGTGACTTACCTACGTCTATGTTTGGATTGGAGCGCGCGAGTGCCACAATGTCCCCATCCGATCCTCATCAGTCTCTGAGAATCGAGTGGGAAGTATTTCCGCGATCAAAGTCTGAATACAAGTCGGAAGTTGAGAAAGCCACTGACATATTCCCAGGACCTGCTATCTACTGATAGCATTCCTGCTGCCCGCAGTTCCGGATTCCGGGCACTAGATTCAATATTGATACTTGGACTTGAGCGCATGATCAAAGTACTTGAGTGTGCTCGAGTGCACGAGGTAGAGAGTCAAGACGTCGACGGACGTGGTGTTGGAGATAATAGTGTCAAATAAGAAAGCAGGGCGACTTTTCCAGAAATATATGAGGTGCGTGCTTGGCCTGGTTTGTTCGACAACATCAGCATAGAGTTGCAACAGTCGAGTCAGCATGATAAGGCAAGAACGTTGACGAGACGTCCCGCTGTCATGGAAGTGACATCAGAGTCTCGTCGTCAAAGTGATGTCAAATGTCGTTCGTTCTCAGGTCAGTGGAGAAATTGGGTATTGACGTCTGGACCGTGATCTTTGACTGACCTCTCATCAGGTTGGTGGTGTACACTGCACCTCTCCTCCAGCGATCTAGGACGTCTATCGCCGCCCTCATCCCCAGCGCTCGTACTGCTCCCTGCAAACGTCCAGCTCAAGTCGTCGAGGATAAGTGTGTCTTCTTCGTGCCCATCCTTCTTATCATGACGCCTCCTCTTCCTTGTGCATAGGCAAGAGGCTATTCTTGTGGTACTACCATGACCAGGTTCTCAAGAAGGGGAAGCGTTACCGGTTTGTGTACCATTGACCAAAATCGCTACTAACATTTTCTCTGGTCTCCTTCGTTGTCAGGATATGGCCAGTCCTCCTGGTCTTAGTTCTAGGATCCTCGACGTTCTTCCCTAGCGCGAGAGGAATCGCCGTACTCTTCTATCAAACACCCTGGGTTGGACGTCTGAACTCCTCCTTTCAGGCCCCAGCCTCATCACGTTCGCAACAGCGTCGTGCTGATCCCTCCTTCATTTCCACAGGCTGGTATTCGGAAGGTCGCTCTCTGCTTCCACCCTAGGCATCCAAGCAGCATGTGTCTCGAGTCTTGTACCCTGGAAGGCAGCGGAGGTTGAATCCTCCGCTGGGCAGGCTTCAGTTGCAGTTCCTACAGTCTCCACGGCTTATTTCTTTTCGGTGTCGGCGGTCGCCAGGTTCAGCTCTCCTTATTATCTACAAAACCTTCGGTTCTTTGGCGTAGACTGCCGCGACTCTCCCGTTCTTTTTCAGCATTCTATGTTTTAGGGAGGCTCTTCTCCCAAGCTATAGTACGTTGCATGCCTTTATCCAAAGGTCCTGCCTACCTTCCTGCAGGAAGATAGCTACCTCCTGAAAATTACATTCTACATTCTACTTTGCATTCGGAGCCAAGTTTTCCGTCAACGAATGGTTGGGAGGATGTTTTGCTACTAGAGGCGAAAGTTCCCCGAGTATTGGACTTGGAATGCTCACGTTGTCGTCCTCGAAACGCAAAACGTATGGACCATGACAGTGGATGCCGACTTTTTTCAGCGGAATCAACGGGACTATTTCAATTTTCTTTATTGATACGCACTCGCTTGCTAGCACTGAGTGCCAGACCAAAGGATCGTCAAGACTCAGACCTTCCTCTAGGTATCCTTCACCTTCTACCATGACTGCTTACTAGAAAGGTCCGCGCACTGCCTGATCTCTCGACACCTTACGAGCCTCGGGAATACGCGTTTTCAATGGCATGGACTAACACATTTTTCGAAATTATGACCCCTGTATATGGATCGAATCTTTTCTCTGACAAGACAAGGGATACAAAGTATACAGGGTCTCTGCGTAACCACGTCTTCTCGCCTTTGAGGTACGTCCTCATAGAATGCCCTACTTTGTATATCTGAACGTGTATACAGCAACAATCCACTTCTATGGGAATCTAATGAAGGCGTCCAGAGGGCATTTCGTTCGTCAATCCCAGCCCCTATCCTTAGCTCGAGACCTAACTCACACTTGTGTCGCGTCATTTAGGGTTTTTTTGGGTACAGTGCATCGCTATCCCTTTATCACTGCCTTCGTCCCAAGCGCTCGATGTACTGCTTCTGCAAACGCATAACTACGGACCAAGTCGCTGACGAAACGCGTGCTGTTTTCGTGTCCTATCTTACGATGGCTGCTGACCTTTCTTATGCGTAGGCGAGCACCGTTCTCTGATTCTCAAGACGGGGACGCATTACTGGTTGTGTACTACATCGCACTGTCGACGGGGATTACTACTGACATTTTCGTTTGTCTCCTTTGCTTTAAGGAAGTATGCTCTCCCTCGGCGACACGTATATCCTGATCTAGCTTTCGTGGGTCCACTAGGATGTATACGGCAGTCCTCCTAATCTTTGCCTCGCTAGCCCACCGCCGTGAGGAGGAACTTCCCTAGTGGTGTGACCTGTCTCCCTTCCAGATCACGAGAGGAATCCGCCGTACTTACTACTCTTCCATCAAGCTGGCGCGATCTATGAGTTTTGTGACTCCAGCTCCTCCATTAGTACGTCGACGCCCTGCCTTGCTGATCCACAAACAGACCTCTCAACTCTCCCAAAGCACCCCGAGTCTTCGCTCCGTCCCGTTCGACCAGGCGTCCTGCTGATATCTCCTTCGTACTGGTTTGTTTCCGCAATACCAAACTCGTCCTCCTGGTTTTCGCCCCCTGCTCTCTTCTCATGCTCTTATCTAGGTGTCGTGGCCAGTAATACCAAACACTTGTCTTGATTGGCATTCGTACCTCAAAGGACGAGGGCTGTCTTTTGCCCAGGTTGAATCCTCAGCTGGATGGGTTTCAGATCCACTTTTATTTTCTCCGCAGCCCAAGACAGGGCCTGAGCTCGCATTGCTTACCACCTCTCTCACTCGAGTCTGTAGCGCTTCTCCAAAGCTGTGGAATCAGCAGTACGTTACATATCTCCATCCCAGGGTCCTCTTCAATGACTAGAATCCCTCATGCAGGTAAATAGCTGCTTCCTTTGAACTGAAGATGTGTTCTGTTTTGCATTCGGAGTCAAGTTTTTGTCAATGAGCAGCTGGGAGGATGTTTTTGCTGCTCTAGCCCTTCTTGTCTCACCTGCTAGAGACGAAAGTGTCCGAGTATTGGATTTAGCATTACCAGTTGTTCGTTTCGACGTCGATGTCGTCCTCGAAAGGCAAAACGTATGGAGCATGCCGGAGTATCAGGTTTTTCGTTAATAAGGCGACGCCGATCCAGCTGTCCCGGATCCGTGTACTCGCTGGCTAGAACTTGCCGTCAGTCGTCAAGACGCATTAACCTTCACTCTCTGCCACGTTTGCTGACCAGAAAAGTCCGCACACCGTCTGATATTTTGACACGTTATGAGTCTCGAAGCTACTATCGGCTGCCAGAAGGTTTGGAGTAACACTCTTTCATGGTCAGGATCACATATGTTCTCTGACAAGACAAGGGACGAACATATTTACAATGTCTACGGGGTCTCTGCGTCACCAGCTTTGGGGTATGTACTCATAGAATTCCCTACTTTGTATCTCAACGTTTGTATCTGTCAAGGAATGCGACAGTCATTGTTTATGGGAGTCGAATGAGAGGACACGTCCAGAAGCGGGCATTTCATTCCTCAATCATAGCGGCTATCTTTAGCTCTCTTAAAGGCTGACGCACTAATGTCTCATCATTTACTAGGTTGTGGTGCGTCGCATCTGTATCATATCTGCTGATCGACCAAGTGCAGGAGACGCCAAAGACCCTGACGCCTTATTCGTCTCTATCCTCTGCTGGATGATTTAAAAGGCTCTTCTTGCGTGTTTATATTGCTGTGGGTACGCTTCAGTACTGCCACCTCACCTCAATTGGCTACAAGGTCCCATATAGACGTCTCGCCTGCCATATTAGAGGTGTCGGGTCACAGCCTGCCGCGACCTATTTGTTATCTATCCCCTCGTGTCTGTTAATCGAAATTTCTCCCCCATTGTTTTATTCTCTGTTCCGGTGAACCCACGCAACCATATTGGTGAGAGAATCGCTAATTCTGCAACCCCGGGACGGAGTCTTTATCTAACGGCCTTTTTCATTGGAGCAGGAAGAAACAAGGCAAGAACAACGAGGCACTCGAGAGTCGGAGACTCGGTACCATTTAGCTTCATCATATAATAAGTTATATGCGCCTCGATGAATGACGGCCTTAGTTACCTAGCGTTTAGCAAGGAGACAAAGACGCATCGCTCTAGGTCAAGGGGCGCTTCGTTCATCTAGTGTGGTGTGCTAATCCTGCTACTGCGTATGTTCACCCCCAGCTGACGCTCTCACACTAATGAATCGGCAAGTCTTCCTTGATCAACAGACTAGGAGGGTTTCCGCTACGTCTCCTCATCGTCACAATCTCGGATCAGGTACACGGTTACCATTTGTCTTCTTATCAGACAAGGGGCGAGACTATACGGCGTCTTGCAGCGAGTCTGTACTCATAGAGTGACCATGGCTTGTATCTCAACATGTAGACCTATCACCGTAAAGCCTTCTTCCAAGTTCTAGTACATCACATCCCTTGCTCACTCTTTTATGTCTTAGGGAGACGTTTGTGCCAGGCTATAGTATGTTATAGCCCTTGGTCGTTAGGCCCTGGTTACCGACTAGCATCACCCCTCCCGCAAGTGAATAGCTACGTCCTTCGAGCTGAAAATTACATTCTTTTTTGCGGTTTGCTTCAACCCAAGTCACTTGTGTTTCATCAACATCGAGCGCTATACAAGTCGGGAGGATGTCCTTTTCTCTTCTACGTTAGCACTTCTGATATTCGCCTTCTCTGACCTCGTGTGGATGCTAGAGGCAAAAATGCCCGAGTATTGGACTTAGGAGCGTTATCCCATTTCCTTCTTCCTATGGTCATTTCGTTACCTGTGTTTGATATCTTATCTTCTTACTCATAGGGCGGAACACCTTGCGTTCGTATGAAGTCAGTGTTGCATTCTATTCTCCTACCGAATCCGTTACAATCTTGCTGTACATCCTCCACTCCACACCATGGTCGTAGACCGTCACTTGCAATCCGTATCATGGAGTGTACAGACATCGCACGCGAGGAGATGCCACCCGACATCGTGTTCTATATCCTACTGATGGCCGGGTAACGACGACCGCCTCATGAAGGTATCCCGTTGAACAGGATCTACCTCAGGTGCGGGGATAGGGACCGGCTAATGTTTTACATGCTTATTCACTCGGGAGGTACCTGGGCACGATGCTCTGTTGAGATCTTCACTGTGGTTGCGCCGTTGAGGTATTCTACCAGTCGAGGAAGAAACATCAGCTTTCGGAATCGTAGCTAAGTGTAGAACACATACCCGTGGGATGACCTTCGCGGCGGGATGCGTGCGGAAGCAGATCAGCAGGCGGAGTTGGTAGAGGCGACGATGGCGGCCATACGACGAAGACCAGAAGGGTGACGACATTTTCTGTATTAGCCTTGGGTGATGATAGTGCTATTGCACTCATCGACGCTGCGGTGGATGGCGGGAAATGGGCGTAGTCGCCTTCGAAGGCGACTGAGGGGGTACTTTCGTGAAAATTGGTTGGCAGAATCAAGACGACGGTGTGGACGTCCAATCAAACGGTATATTTGATAGAGTTGGATGATAGCCGTAGGGGAGGTGCCATTCTTGGGGCACTTGAAGCCATAGAGCAGTCGTCGACGCCGTTAGAGGGACGGAGGAGGGTATTGGGGGAGACAGTGGTGGCCCTCCGATGACGACGAGCAGTGACCATCTACACTACAGCCATTGTATCTCTGAAGGGTGTCGACATAGTCGCCGTTGTCCTGGAGGCGCTGAGGAGGTCCGTGGTCACCGTGGTAGGTGAAATAGGGGAAATTAAGGAAATGAGCGGCGGTGGCGAGCTAACGACGAGCTTGGCTACCGTCGAACTGGTGCTCTCCTTGTCTCCTAGTGATCCTGCTGCAGTATATACTGCAGCCAAGGCGCTGAGACTCGTAGAGATAAGTGGCCGTGATATTTGAAGTGGGGGGTGGGGCCTGTCATTGCGGGGGAACAACGAGCCATGTAGTCGTTGTGGAGGGTCGAGGTAGTCTGTAAGATGTTCAACCCTAGCCCTGTTACGATCTGATAACAATATATCAGCTGCAGTCAGGAAAATGAGAGAAAAAACACACCATGGTACCTAAATCGACTCAGGGTGACGACGGTGGGGTTTAGACAGCGACGTGAGACATATCGACGGTACCTGCAGTCGTCCCTGGTAGTGATGTTGCTATTTTATATGTCAGTGGTGTTTAAAAAAATAGGGAAAATTCGTACTCACTGTGAGATGTGACAAATTATGTTTTCGAGCCAAACACTGTCGACGTGCAACCACGAGGGCGACGAGGACCGTTTTAATGCACCCCCCTACTCACTCTAAGTTCGAATAATGGAGGAGGAGGAAGCGAGGGGGACTTGAGGCTTTGAAGAAAGTTGCCCACCCCACGGAAGGGAGATGGGCGGGCGAGGTTGGTTCAGACGATGACGGCGACATCAGGAATGCACTGGAAACCATAAAGACGGCACCGACAGTTGCTGGTGGAGGTTATACTGCAGTGGCAGTCGTCGTGGGATCGCTTGAACGACGGAAGAAATCGTCAACGTCATAAGGGGCGAGGAGGAGGGGGGTACATCGAGAGTGGGCAACGGCGTCCTCACGATGGCTACGGGGATGGTTCAGACGACATATTTCATAGCATATGATAATTTGTGGGCGGGTTATGGGTTTCCCGGGGCGGTCAAAGGTCTAGCAAATGATTTGTCGCCGTCAGAGATTACTGAGGTGGTGTGGAGGGAGACGGCGGCAGCGGCCAGCCCAAAACGAAGAGGGAGACCTTAAAAGAAGGCTTCACCGAGTCTTCCAGTAGTCATACTGCAGAGGATACTGCAGCCGAGGCACTGGGAGGCGAGTGACAACGTCGCCGATATATGACGTGTGGGTGGGACGCCGAGAGTCGTCCTGCCATCGAGCGGGAAGTGCGAGCCTGGTGAACATTGGTAAGTGTCGAAAACGTCGCCAGGATGTATACTCCGCGCTAGAAAGAAGGCTGTAACCATACGACGAAAATTCGTGAGCTGCAGCCATAAAGAAAACATAATTCCATACATTCGTACCCAAAGCAAGCAAACGACGACTACAACGACCTTAGAAACGGTCCTCGCCGTGTCTCCCAGTGACCCTGCTGCAGTGGATGCTGCAGCCGAGGTACTGGCAGTCGAGCGAAAAAGTCGCCGTTGAATTTGAAGAGGAGGGGGAGGGCCGCGAGGGAATTCCGGTCTTGGGGGGTTAACGGCGAGCCTGATAAGCAACAGGGAGCATTCACGACGCCCATGGAACGTTCCTCGGTCGCTGGAAATGTGCCTGTAACGATCCGATACAAAGTCGTTAGCAAGAGTAGTAAAAATAAGTGATATGACGCGCTATGGTACCCAAATCGACTCCCACGTCGATTATGCAGTCCTGCCGCCTCACAGGTACTGCCTAACACCAGCCAGTGACCACCTGGCAAACCCTCGAGGTCCTCCTAGCTCGCCGCGCCGTCTCAGAGCGGAACGGCGCCAGCGAGGGACACGGTTAGTGCCAAGTAGCGAAAATCCGGGACCTGCCATTTTCGGTACGGATTTCTCCATGTGGCTGCTGCCTAAGATAGATCTGTAGATTTTGATCGAGCTTGCTGGTGAGCTCGACGTTTCATTTCTTTGTTTTAATTTCGCAGCTCACGGTTTATAAATAGGCGGTACGCCGACGACCTATTAAGTCACGCATATGTATAAAGGTAAATATTTTGTATCGTCGCTTTCTGAAAGCGTTGCTGATGCAAGCAGGTCGAGGACTGGCATCGGTTTGGTTTGAGAGGCAACAGATACTGGAATATAGGTGTGTCTACCTTCGATTTATTTATTTTTATTCCCATGCTCAGCGCTCATTGCTAATGCTGTCGAGTGAGATAATCTTCGTACTCATGGCGATGACCCTTCTTATCCTTCCATTCTTCGCACTCTGAACTGTCCTTCCGAATCGAGGTGCGCTACCTGTTTTGCATCAACTTCGACTGATTGGGATTCCGCAGAATTCTGGCGTTAGGGATTTCATACCACGCATTCCTGCGGTTGCCGTGTGGGGTCTATTGTACTTATCACGCGACGTATCACGACCCACCAGAGATATCTACAGGTAGTCGTATTTGACACGGCATTCGCAGTCCAGGTATCATCACAACTTGAAGGATCCCATAGCCGGTCTACCCATATACCATTTCTAGTGTATCAAATAATGAAGACCACAGTTTTGGAGGCGAAGCCATATAGGCGGTGAAACCTGACGTTGGTGGCTTTGTACGTAAGTTTCGCAGTCCGTAGTTCACCGCGCTGATGTGTTCTCAGATATTTAATATCATTGATAATCTATAGTGTAACTATCCTACACTATTGCACAAGGAAAGAGACACGGCTTCCAATCGTTGTCTTCATACCGTTCATTAGGACATTAACCATGCGCACAAAGTTTTGTCTCAGAAATCGCATCTCTCTGTGACGAAGCAGTAAAGGAAGGAGAGTACAGTCTCTTTCCCTCGGTTCGAAGCTGCTCTTAACAACGCCGACTCAAGTAGAACAAGAAGCAGCCAGTGAAGTGCTTTATTTATGCACTAGCCCCCGTCGGAGAACGTCTGGTCCGAAGATATGTCCTCACGACAAAAAGCGTCGCTTCCTCCTTATTCCTTATTCAGGAGCGACCTTACCAAGACTATGGGCAATGCGCCACCTCCATACAACGATAGCCAGAGGCAGTCTCTAAAATCTTCAAGGTATAGACCTCTGCGCAGGTGCTATCACCCATACGCTCAACCCGGTGCGGTCTTGTTGGTGCGATTCCTCAAGTTTGAGAGATTCATTCGCAGGACTTAGGTTTCTATTGTAGCCCCCAAGTCCCCTCTCATCATCGAACAAAATTGCGAGTACGATTCACAATCGGCCGGAACTTGCCATGTTCCAGCCTGTTCTTTGTTTAATAAGTTCATGAGGAGTTTATCAAAGAGGCGGTGGAGGGTGGTCGATGGTCTCGCTGGTGGCTGGAAAATGATAATGGCTGCGCTAGTGGTGCGTATGGTGGATTTGGTTCATAGAACCTATGAAGCAACTAAGTTTTCTGGCTCTTCAAGGCATATCGAACTGAGTTTTCGTTTCCCGGCGAGGGCCTCCCTTAAACGCGTGGACTTTCGTCGTTCTTTCGGACAATCTCTAGCTCAAGGGTCAGTCGTTTGAAATACGTACTTCTGCAGCTTGACTTCGTGATATTACAGACTCCCTAGCATTGAGTGACGAGGTAGGAATTGACGAATTCAGAGAATATGATATACTAGAGCTACCGGCTCCTCGTGCTATTTCTTCTTCTTTCAAACTTTGTATATCTCAGATGTCGAGCCTCGCAGAGACCGACACACTTCCGTCAGCTTTCTTCGGATCAACTCCCTTATCCCAAAGGATTTAATTTCTCCATCTCCGGCCACATCCTTTCCGGAACGAGATACAGGACAAACGGCACGGTTCCATGTCGTTCAAACATGGAGTAAGGTGTACGTCCACGAGAGAACAGTACGAGAATGTCCAGTTGGAGGACTTCGTACAAGATACTTATCCTATAACTGACCAGCTAGCGTACCCTGAAACGCGACGAGGTTGATGAGGGAGTCAAGCGGTAGGGAAAGATACTGATCAGCCCCGCAACTAAGACAAGGATAAAGATTACTTTGCTTCCTGGAAAGCACCCTCAGAATCGTCGCTCTTGAATGCGAGACGAGCCACGACTATTTGGGTGGACTGTAATTTTCAAGAATCAAACCCGCGCTAAGTTTGGTATCCAAGCTCCCTTCTTGCGTGGGATGCACTTCCGTAACAGGCGTCGTCTTTTGCCTGCAAAGGAAAGAAGCGTCCCAGGAGTATATCTCACTGAATATCATCGGTCAAGGCATTCTCTTAATACATAAAGAGACACTTACAACTTATATCATATTACCTATATGTCCTGAGCGTAGCAGCGTGGATTCGAATCCTAGCAGAGAATGTATTCATATTTTTCGGGTCTGTGTGCTGAACATGTGTGTCAAAGTAAACATGATCGAAGTAAGTTCAGTATGCTGACCGTGCCTCCTTGCATATCCAAAGACGTCATACAGGATGAACTGGAGTCTAGTGACACGATCGGTCAAGAGAGGCGACGAGATCAACATACGTTGCTTTCTCAGTCAAATGACCGGAGGTGACCGTCCAAATGAGAGACTTAGTGAAGAACCCATTGATTTCTGTATCTCCTGGCATTTCCTTTGCAAACTCGTACTCGCCACATGCTGCCAAAACTACGTGCGACTCTTTATCCGGACGCCAATCCTCTGCAAAAACGGACTGATGACAAGGGAATCATCCCAAATCATCATCCGCAGCGAGGAGCATGCCCTTGAAACTTCCACGAGGGAGTGGACGTAGATTAGGAACCCCTGGCTGAGAGATACTGCGGGAGGCACTGTTAGAGTGACAGCAGTCGAGAATGTGTGATTCGGTTTCCCTTGATGCGTAAAAGTTCAGAGAGGATGGTATTAATCTCTCGGTCACTGATGTCCGGGTTGGGGCAGCCCTTCTCATCGGGTTCATTGTGGTCAATGGGGCAAAGGGCTTTGACAGATCTTGTCGCTAACACGTCATCGAATGCGCGATCTGAATCATGGGCTTGCTGGGAGTAAGAATCGAGCCATGAGTAGTTCGACCTGTGTCCGGAAAAATATATAATGATGTTGTCCACATTCATAATATCTGGATTTGTGATGAGACTGAGAAGTGTACCAATTATGTTCCTATGGGAAGGGATCTCATAGGTTCTGGACATATGCTCGTTTGGTCCAAGAAGGAGCTGGAGACGGTCTTCCGGGACGATACTTCAGGAGATAGTCTTGCATCAGATAACGAGTCCGAAAAGCATCCGTGTAATTCAGAGTTCCGGCATGCATCGATGCCAATGATAATAGCCCAGAAACATGTCCCATTCACGCGTTTATTTGGCTACGGCGCAACCACTCGGCGTCAAGAATAAAGGAGTTAACACACACTATTCACGTGTCGAGTTGGTGTATTATGCAAGACACTGACTGTTAATGATACAGATGAAATGAGTCGGTGCATGGGATGGGAAATATGCTGAAGCCAATCAATACCGATTGTTTGATTTCCAATGATTGATTGCGTGACCAAATAAAGCCTTGAAATTTCGGATGCTTGTTTGTCTATGTTTGGTCGGCATATTTATAAGCCTGTCAAAAAATTTTCTTTGGTTCTTCTTTAGTACCGTCATCATTGATGAGATTGGCTCACAAGCAAACCAGAAGTGCGCAATTCTGGTCTGCTGTGGTCCTATCTTTCATCAGTGATAGGAATATGCAACTTGGCATGCTATGGCTCACCTACCTAGCTGCTGTTGCGTGTTCTTGATATCAGGTGGACCGCACATGGTCTCCCTGATGTTGGCGGTAAAATCTGCATATTTTGGCCTCTGGGGGATCTTTTCGTGGGGAGTGTAGAGGGAGGATTAACCTCCCCAGAGCCGTTCGCGGTTCCGACTCCTCATTTGCATTCTGGGGGATAATGAGGAGGGGTGAGGGAGGATTAACCTCCCCAGGACCGTTCGCGGTTCCGACTCCTCATTTGCATTCTGGGGGATCTTTTCATGCTGAGTTAGAGCTGGCTCTTTGTTGGTGTTCTTGGGAGTTGGTTTTTTATCTGAAGAGGTGAGTCCTTGTCTCCTTATTCCGGCAGGGATGTATTGATACAAGGTGCAGGGTTGTTGCTCTCCTTTTCTGTTCAGCAAGGTGTGTATGTCTTTTGCTATTCTGGTGGCTGACATGGACTGCTCTTAACACATTTTTCAGTTCTTCAGTTGTTCCTCGCTGTGGGACTTTATATGAGCCTTATTTAGCTCCGAAGGATGGTCTCTCCGGTGTCGACCAGGAGAGACCATCCCTCGGATCTGATAGGCTCTTGTTTGGTCATTTTGGTTTATGTGAGTGAACGACTTTGCTACCACACAGGGCTAACCCTAACCTTATGTTGGTGATTAGCACTGCCACCGGATCATTCAGGCACCTTCCGTTTCAGGCACGTCCCGCTTGATGCGCCTTTCATGGTGCCCCTGAGGTGAGCTGATATTTCCTTGCTGCGCCCATCTCCTGTCCTGATACCAGCTTATAGTGGCTCTTTTGTGCATGATATTCTGCCTGGTATGTGTGTCACTTTCAGCAGGGAACAAATATGGTACTGATTGTTCAGTTTCCAATCATCTCATGTTTTCACCTTTCCTTTTCCCCATTTATTTAAATACTCTTCATGTTTGCTTTGTATCTGAGGAGTAATGGATCACCTTCTGATAATGTTCTGCATTCCTATTAAGTGTTATTGCCACAAGAGATCTGTAAGGGGAGTGGTGTCAGAGTTGACCTGACACGTGTTTGCAACACATTGTTCTAAAAATCACATGTCCGCAAGGCACCGATGCGCTGCATCGGTGGTCTTAGACAGTAAAACTTGATATGCTGAAGCAGATGTTTGGCACGTAGCAGCGTCTAACTATTAAATTTGTACTGTTCTGGTGGGCTCAATTGATTAAAGGTACTGCACATTGATACTGGGCACCCGCCTGACCATGTTTCTTTTTAGATTGCAATCTACGCTACATATGCTAATTGGTGATATAAGCAAATCCAACACACGGCTGGATCTCAACCACCATCTTGGTCAACTGCCCTCATTTGGAGAGAGGGAAATAACATACAGTGAACGGTAGATGGCAGTGAGTGCATGCCCCTCCGAAACAACTCGCCGAAATCCGGCATTCTAATCATCACGGTCACTGGCACCGGCATTCCAAGTGCCGGTGTCTAATTGCATGCGAGCTGTGAGGCGATCAAAACAAGCCACGCGAGTTGCCTGATTAGGAAACTGTTCCCTCACTGTCCGTAATTTTTCCTTCCAGGCGCAGCGTGGACGGCTACAGCTGCCGGGCAAGCGAGATTCAGGGTGGAGGTGATGCGGAAGGTATGTGGGGCCTATTTGAGCCCGATTTGGCGAAGACAGGGCATGACCGCTCCTTGCATCGAGGGTGGAGTTCCACCGATCTCCTGCAAGCCCTGCACTTGCGAAGGGAGCGTGGACATCCCCCGTCGTCGGATGGAGGACATTCTGGCCTTCATTCGTTTGCATGGTTCGAGGCTACAAGCCGACACCGAAACCGGCTGGTTCCCGCAAGTGAGGCGCTCCATGCTGGCCAAAGACCGGTTTTGGGCACACCCTGGACCGGCATCAGCTGGCATCGACGGGAAACCCCCCGGGAGGCATGGAGACGGTGTCCGAAGACGTTTTCGACCTCGAGGATGGTTTCTCTTCCGTGGTTCGAAGCGAGCCAGCCAGTGGAGGGGGCCACGCTCGCCTCACGGAAGTCGGCTGTAATAGCCGGATTTACTGTTGCTGATAACACTAGGACCGTTCGCGGTTCCGACTCCTCATTTGCATACTGGGGGATCTTATCATGCTGAGTTAGAGCTGGCTCTTTGTTGGTGTTCTTGGGAGTTGGTTTTTTATCTGAAGAGGTGAGTCCTTGTCTCCTTATTCCAGCAGGGGTGTATTGATATGAGGTGCAGGGTTGTTGCTCTCCTTTTCTGTTCAGCAAGGTGCGTATGTCTTTTGCTATTCTCGTGGCTGACATGGACCGCTCTTAACACATTTTTCAGTTCTTCGGTTGTTCCTCGCTGTGGGACTTTATATGAGCCTTATTTAGCTCCGAAGGATGGTCTCTCTGGTGTCGACCAGGAGAGGCCATCCCTCGGATCTGATAGGCTCTTGTTTGGTCATTTTGGTTTATGTGAGTGAACCACTTTGCTACCGCACAGGGATAACCCTAACCTTATGTTGGTGATTAGCACTGCCACCAGACCATTCAGGCACCTTCCGTTTCAGGCACATCCCGCTTGATGCGCCTTTCATGGTGCCCCTGAGGTGAGCTGATATTTCCTTGCTGCGCCCATCTCCTGTCCTGATACCAGCTTATAGTGGCTCTTTTGGCAAGGATATTCTGCCTGGTATGATCGTCACTTTGAGCAGGGAACAAATATAGTACTGATTGTTCTTTGACTCCGTTCAGTTTCCAATCCTCTCATGTTTTCACCTTTCCTTTTCCCCATTTATTTAAATACTCTTCATGTTCGCTTTGTATCTGAGGAGTAATGGATCACCTTCTGATAATGTTCTGCATTCCTATTAAGTGTTATTGCCACAAGAGATCTGTAAGGGGAGTGGTGTCAGAGTTGACCTGACACGTGTTTGCAACACATTGTTCTAAAAATCACATGTCTGCAAGGCACCGATGCGCTGCATCGGTGGTTTTAGACAGTAAAACCTGATATGCTGAAGCAGATGTTTGGCACATAGCAGCTTCTAACCATTAAATTTGTACTGTTCTGGTGGGCTCAATTGATTAAAGGTACTGCACCTTGATACTGGGCACCCGCCTGACCATGTTTCTTTTTAGATTGCAATCTATGCTATGTACGCTAATTGGTGATATAAGCAAATCCAACACACGGCTGGATCTCAACCACCATCTTCATCAACTGCCCTCATTTGGAGAGAGGGAAATAACATCCAGTGAACGGTAGATGGCAGTGAGTGCATGGCCCTCCTAAACAACTGGCTGGAATTTCGCCGATATCCAGCATTCTAATAATCATGGTCACTGGCACCGGCATTCCAAGTGCCGGTGTCTAATTGCATGCGAGCTGTGAGGCGATCAAAACAAGCCACGCGAGTTGCCTGATTAGGAAACTGTTCCCTCACCATCCGTAATTTGTCCTTCCAGGCGCAGCGTGGACGGCTACAGCTGCCGGGCAAGCGAGATTCAGGGTGGAGGTGATGCAGAAGGTATGTGGGGCCTATTTGAGCCCGATTTGGCGAAGACAGGGCATGACCGCTCCTTGCATCGAGGGTGGAGTTCGACCGATCTCCTGCGAGCCCTGCACTTGCGAAGGGAGCGTGGACGTCCCCCGTCGTCGGATGGAGGACATTCCGGCCTTCATTCGTTCGCATGGTTCCAGGCTACAAGCCGACACCGAAACCGGCCGGTTCCCGCAAGTGAGGCGCTCCACACTGGCCAAAGACCGGTTTTGGGCACACCCTGGACCGGCATCGGCTGGCATCGACGGGAAACCCCCCGGGAGGCACGGAGACGGTGTCCGAAGACGTTTTCGACCTCGAGGATGGTTTCTCTTCCGTGGTTCGAAGCGATCCGGCCAGCGGACAGGGCCACGCTCGCCCCACGGGAGTCGGCTGTAATAGCCGGATTTACCGTGGCTGATACCACTAGGGACGTAGGGTCCACCCTAACCCTGCGATACGTGGGGGGATGGTTATCGTCTGCGACGCAGCTAATACTCCTCCCGACGGTGGCGAAATCAATCCCGTCGCGCTACAGGCAGTGCTGAAGTCGCCGGTTGTCGTGGTGGGGGGTGTGAGGGACATTGAGGGAAAAGGCGGGGGCAGCGAGCAAAGCAGGCACAGTCAGACCGTAAGATCAGTCGTCGCCGAGTCTTCGAGTGGTCCTCCTGCAGTACACACCAGAACTGTGGTACCGGGATTCGAGGTGAAAGGTCGCCATGTCTTTTGGAGTGGATTAGAATGGTACGAGAGTCGTTCTGAAATGACAAGGGAGTAGCGAACCTGATGGGCATGGGGTGGGTA
Organism: Armillaria nabsnona; assembly: GCA_030407065.1. NCBI lineage: Eukaryota > Fungi > Basidiomycota > Agaricomycetes > Agaricales > Physalacriaceae > Armillaria > Armillaria nabsnona. Next base: position 20,520 of record JAUDQA010000063.1, read on the forward strand.
GCTGATGTTCATAAAATGTACCTCCGTTGCTGGCAATGAGCTTGTGAAGATTCTATGAAAATTCGTTAGCTTTAGCAATAAAAAGAGAGAAATCACACACCAAGTATGCGGGAGAACCGTAACGACAGTCCCTGGCCTTGCATCTGGTACTGATGCTGCTGTAGCACCTATCGCCGCTGCACTTGAGGCTGAAAAAGCGCCGTAGTCGCCGTAATAGGCGAGGATGATGGTCAAATCGTGGAAAGTCGTCGGCGGCATCAACCCGACATCGACGACCAATCCGGCGACGTATTCATAGCGTTGGATAGTTATTGTGGGGGAGACGTCATTCCCGGGGAGTTTCAAGCTCCAGAAAAGTCGTCTTCGCCGTTAGAGGCCTGGAGGATGGTATTGGGGACGACGAGCCTTGTAGTTGTTGTGGAGGGTCGAGGTAGTCTGTAGGATGGTCAACGCTAGTCCTATAACGATCTGATAACAATATGTCAGCTGCAGTCAGGAAAAAGAGAGAAAAACACACCATAGTACCTAAGTCGGTTCAGGGTGACGAACGTGGGGTTTGGACAGCGACGCGAAACGTATCGATGGTACCCACAGTCGTCCCTGGTACTGATGCTGCTGTTTTGAAAGTCAATGGGGTTTAAAAGGGTAGAGAAAATTCGTACTCACTGCGAGATCCGAAAAATTGTGTTTTCGAGCGAAACGCAGGCGACGGGCGACCAAGACGGCGACGAGGACCGTTTCAAAGCCCCCCCCACTCGCTCTAAGTTCGAAGAACGGTGAGGAGGAAGCGAGGGGGACTTGAAGCTTTGGAGAAAGTCGCCCACCCCACGGAAGGCAGATGGGCGGGCGAGGTTGGTTCAGACGATGACGGCGATATCACGAATGAACTGGAAACCGTAAAGATGGCACCAACAGTTGCTGGTGGAGGTTATACTGCAGTCGCAGTCGTCGTGGGATCGCTTGAACGACGGAAGAAATCGTCAACATCATAAGGGGCGAGGAGGAGGGGGGTATATCGATAGTGGCCAAGGGCGTCCTCACGACGCCTACGGGGATGGTTCAGAAAGCGGGATTCATAGCGTAGAATAGTTTGTGGGTGGGGTATGGCTGTCCCAGGGCGGTCGAAGCTCCAGGAAATTAGTCGTCGCCATGAGAGAGGGAGGCGGCGGCGGCAGTGTGACAGCGGCGAGCATGTGAATGGTCTGCAACACAGCAAGTGCTGCTCCCGAGTCTGGTGAAATCGTCGCCGCTGTCCTGGAGGCACGGAAGAAGTCAGTGGTAGCTGTGGTGGGTGAAATTGGGGAAATTGGCGGCGGCGGCGAGCTAACGACGAGCTTGGCAATCCTAGAACAGGTCCTCTCCGTGGCTCCCAGTCGTCCTGCTGCAGTAGAGACCGCACCGAAGGCACTGGGAGTCGTGGAGTAATGTCGCCGTGTTTTTGAAGTGGGGGATGTTGCCGCGAAGGATTTCCGGTTTTCAGGGGCGAACGGCGGGCCTCCAAGTCATCGGGGAGCGTTGACGACGCCCATCAAGCGCTCCTCGGTCGCTGGGAAGGAGACTGTGAAGATCCTATGTAAATTGGTTAGCTATAGCAATAAGAATGACTGAAATAACGCACCTTAGTACCCGAATCGACTCCCACGTCGACTATGCAGTCCTGCCGCCTCACAGGCACTGCCCAACCCTTGCCATTGACCACATGGCATGCCCTCGATGTCCTCCTAGCTCGCCGCGCCGTCTCAGAGCGAGACGACACGAGGGAGGGGCATGGTCAGTGCCAAGTGGCAAAGAATACGGACCTGCCAATTTCGGCACGATTCCCATCACGTGGCACCGGTTGCCGATCGATGCCGGCGATTTCGTGATGTTACTTCAAAAAGACGCGTTTAGGCTATCCAGCGTGTCAAAATCAAGACGTTAGACGTCGAAATGTGATGGAATATCACGGAGATTGTAGACCGTGCAGAGCGTCTTGTATTGTCCTGTTTAAAATCACCACCACCATAGACTTGAAATGGCGGATATCTAGCGTGCTAGGCAGCACAGAAAGTTAAGTGATTTAAAATAATCTCGTAGACGCGACACGGGTGAGCTAATGGGCGGAGGGAAAGACGAGTTTCCCAAAATGGAACGCCAAACGCGTACCACGGGATTAAAATGCGGACGCGTCAGTGCAACTGCCAATCCATTCCACGACTCAGGATGATAGCTGATGTGCAAACGGGTTAGGTAGTCCATTTTAACCATTTTTCAGCAAGAAGTGCATCTTCGTCGAACTCTACTGCATTGTGTGACTACCCGCAGCAAAGAATACGCGCAAGCACCACGTTAGTCTGTTCAACTCTCATTGATACCGGCATTCGGAGTTGATATCAGTGAAGTATTTATCTTGCGCGATACCGCGTTAGATGCGCATCGTAGAGTACAAAATTATTTGACGTAACTAAATATGGTGAGAGGAATGACTAAACGAAAACGATGCACTGCTCCTTTGCCAGTGTTAAGTCCAAGTTAAGTCCTCAAGGAAGTTCTTATCCTCTTCCTGCCAGTGGGTACCTGACCACAATGACAGAGTCAACTTGTCTAAGTACGGCCCGACGTACTTCCCATGTACGGTTCCCAGCTCCAATCGATCCCACAGGGATTACAACACCTCTGGGCCCATATGACTATCCGCTCTAATCGAAAGTCTCTTAAGCCCGAACAGGTTAACTGCGCCGTTCCGCTGGTTCTTTGAATTTGTGACCGGGTAATTCATGAATCTCAGGAAAACGCTGCACGAAGAACAATCCAGTTCCGCCGAATCGCAAAAGCAGATGAGTTCGACCGTATGAAGCGACGTCAATCGACGAATGAACTGCAGCATCAGAGGTAAGGATTCCTCAATAATATTCCCCTCTCTCACGAGGTGTGGGTCAGGAAGGACTCCCTCGTGAAAACGGGTAACAGAAACTTTGAGCTCGTGTAGCTCGTCAAGTGGGTGGTAGTTGATTAAGCTGACGAAAATGTCATGCTCTGCGCCGCCAAGAGGTCATTTGATAATAAGATTTCAAAGGGCAGGGAAGGCAAATGGGCGGATGGCGAAGCGGACTTCGTTGGCAGTACGGTTGCCGATGATTAAGGTATGAACATGGGAGAGAGGCAAATGAGCTTTGGCGGGATGTAGATCAGACGGTTCTGCCTAATCGATGATGTCGGTAAGCTAGAGGTATTCGAGTGTGTCCATGCTGTTGGAAATGATTCCCCGCAAGATCGCCATGGATGGTGCTCTCCGGACACCATTTCACAAAAGCAAGGTTCGCAGATTCGATGGAGAGAGGAATTCCCATTCTGCAGGAACACCGGAGCAAGTGACATCCGTGAGAGCGGGGTATTTTGATGTGCTTCACTGTTGTAGGTCAGCGGATGTTGAGATAGTGAAATGCAACACGATGAAGCCTGGAACATATCTTAGAAGCCGAGATCGCATGCTCTACATACACGTCCAAAGTCCGAATATGACGACCGTGCGTGGAGAGGAGGCTAAAAAGGAATTGAAAATGTTTCGGTGTATATTTTGGCGTTCTATCCCCGTTGGAAATCGTAATGTCGAGATTCAGATTCGACGAGCGCTCGAGGATCAAAGCTTCCTTTGAGAAGATGGTGGAAATGTATGATAATGGCCTTTGTATGATGGGAAGCGGGGGGTTTGTGGTGTCGATGATGAGGGAGGTCCAGAGGTATGCGCTGTTGATGGCTAGGGATCGCCATCGCTTACAGACGGTACTTACTCGGAATGATAATGCGGTACCGTAGGTGCTTTGTGCACGAAAGGCAAAGATAACGAGGAGAAGCTCGTTCGGAAGTTCATCGATGAAAAACGTGTTCTACCGCTCGCCTAAGCTATAGCCATCAATGAGGATACAAGTCAAGGTAGAGTAGGTTTGCAACGTACCTCGTTACGTCGTTATTACTCAAGGACATTGTCTCTGTGAATGGGAATGGGGAGTGGGCGCATGGCTAGGGAAATGCGGTTCTTATGATGCATAAATAGTGGTCTGGTTCAAGACAATAGACACGAAGATGACAAGAACGAATGGAGGGGAAAGCGAGTCTTGCTTCGGCCGTCTGGTTGGGGAATAAAAGATCAATCAAGTGAGACCCAAAGGACAATGGACCTAGAACAAGCAATCAAAGAGTCGCTTAGCGCGTGACGATGAATGATAAATACAGGGGTAGACGGAGATACGGGAGTCTCTGGATTAACCTGCATCCATCACCACTGGATCTTAGAACCAGTGTCAAGATATTCATTTGACATGCCAACGAGAGTGGGCGATGGATGTGCTGGATGAGAAAAGAAGAGTGATATGAGGATGAAAACAAGAAAAGAAAACTTCAAATGCTATAGTCATGGCACGGAATCGAACCGAAAGTCTTCCCACTCGTACGACTGAGCCAACGAAGGGCTGATCGTCAAAGCGTTATCTCATATCGACAGAGCCAAACAATGAAGCCCTCGAACATAAAGAGCGAAAGAGGGACATAGACTGTGCTGACTGAAGAGTAAGGAGGGGCACATGAATCGAAGGAGTGTGAATGGAAATGCGTACCAAATCGGACCTTCCCGCCCAACGCGTGCGCAGAATTTCTAGTGCCCGTCTACGTGTATCGTAGCTAAAACAAGGTCAGTACAAGGATCATAGTCAAGGAGCTCATGAATAGACAAATCATCACGTCGTTCGCTGAATAGATCGTATTGTCCCGACGACAATGGTCGAACTGATATGTAGAACGTCCTTTCCACTCGATCAAAGTTGATATGGCATTGCGTGAACAGACGGCTAAATTCTCTGCTGCATAATCAGTTGTCGTTGTATTAACAAGACTGCAAGACGTACAGAACACTCTGTAGATTATTAGCACATAGATCGAAGGAAATAAATCGACGGGTGTGTCTTCTCTAATAACTCGAGTAGTCAGTCTTCTAGGAAATCAGCATCCCGTTATCTTTACCCGAATGCGCTTTATGCAGGGACTGGAAAAAGATGTCACTGCTGGGAAATGCACCGTTACTCCGAAGGGCCACACGCTGCTATAGGATGACTTGTCGTCGAACGCGAGTCTTCGAACGCTCGTTCCTTCGGACCATAGTGTGATGAAGTCGGAATCAGGAAATTAGGGCTGCGCGAAAACAAAGGACTTGAGGTTGGGTAGAACATCAAGGATGGGAAAATCCCGTACCATTTCCTGTTAGCCGAATATATTGGACGTCAATGGCGGCGAGTTGTGGATGACGTGCAAATATAAATCGTTTCATGAAGAGACCAATGTCGGATTAGACATGAGGACGCGGAAGTAGAACACCTCAGCATCAGCCATCCGAAGGCCAAAAGAAACTTTTCGTCTAGCAGTGAGGTGGAGAGTACGGAAGAGCCAGACAGAAGGGTGCTCTTCGGACACCGAGAGCATCTCGCCGGTTATGATGCGGTCCGTACAAAGGCTTTATCCTCATCATCTTCAAGTCTTTTTTGAAGGAACGTGGGGTATCGCAGGGCTGTACTAACACGACAGGCTGAGACTAGTCAGTGCTACATGGTTATACGAAAGATGAAAGGAAAAGTCTGAGTATAACCTTACCCTGCTGATAAGGATCACCCGACAATGTTCTCATTGTGAATGCATAAATGTAACGGCGACTGCTAAAGACGACGCATATCCGCTTGACAGGCGTGAAGCCAAAGAGGCGGATTGCAGGAGTTCCTGTGCCTGTGGAAGAGATCCTCGTGTTCTCGCAACACAAATTCAGCATCGTTGAACTCTCGCCTTTGTGATAACGAGGTGCTAGTGTTGATTGAGGGTAGTTGACT
>JAUDQA010000064.1:0-22756 GCA_030407065.1 Armillaria nabsnona
CACCTCGCGTTATCGGCACCCCCATGTTTCAACCACCAGCCTACACCGGAGGGACCGACTGTGCTACGGTGGCCCTGTACTTGGCGTGGTCCGTCGACACCTCCACACCCTTCTTTGCCCTCCTGCCGGCGACGACAAACTCTTTGGGGCTTCAACAGCCCTGTCGACGATTCTATCTGCAGTACAACCGGCACCAGCAACACTGGGGGCTGTTGTTACGACAGTCGTGGCTATCTTAGTGCTGCCGTCATCGCCTTAGCCTCGCTCACTTCCTCCACCGCTTCTCTACACCAACGATGACGTTCTGAAAGGTTTAAGAGCCCCGGAGACTCTCGTCTTGTCAGGAATACTGTTAAGGACATGCTGTGAGGACCATCCCTATCGACCTATCTCGAAGATGACAACGTTTACCGTTGTCAACGACCGCGTGGTGATCATCTTCGCCTACATGCTTCCCTTCGCCGCCGCCGCCGCCGCCACCTCCCTCGAAGCCTCCCTTCGGGGACGACTGCAACGGCACGGATACCACCAGCCTTACTGGTGGTCCTCATCATTCTCGATCTGCCGCCCCTCTCCTCACTCTCCACCTCCCCGCATCGAAAGGCCACCACGACTTTCATTTCCGTTCCTCATATATGCTTCCGTAATCGTAGTTTTCAATGTAGATATTTATCTGTAAATGTATTTAACATGAATAGAAGTTCTTTCAACATTTCGCAGTCATCCTTAGCTCAAAATTGTGTTGGAAGGATATATGCAGATATGTTTGCATATATTTTAAGCTATCATAGTCCAATGGTTGAGAACTGCAGAAGTTATCGAGGCTTGGTCGATTTGGGTATCTTGTTTTGGCAAGGTCCTGGGTTCGAACCTTGTCAGGGTTGTCGGGGTTATATAAACCTTTAATGCTCCGCCTTTGTGATGGACCGGCACCTCACCACCATTTGACATGACAGGCCAGCGAGACCACTGATACTTGCATAAAACACGGGATGACTGACTCCTCGGAGACTACGCACAAAGTGTTTTTTGCTTCTGTTGGACTTCAAATATTTTCCACCTCGCCGCATTGCATTTCCGACACTTTTTGTGGCTTGGAGTTCACACCGACAATTTTTTATAAACGAGTGTGGCATTGAAAAGGAGTGGAAGATGATAGAACAGCTATCTAGGTATTTAAACGACTGTAAGAAAAGTACAGTAATTAGCTTCCATGGATTCTCCATAGAGCCTATGCCTCGGGTGACATATCTCTGGCCCACTGTGGAACTTCATTCGCAATTGCACTACTGAAACCAGGGTATCTAGCTTCACCCGCAGCACCAATGTCTTTACCGATCTTCCACCAAGTGTGGTCATAGATAGTCTGGTCTCTCCAGAGTTGTAATCCGGGTTCTGCAAGGTGTTCCCTGAGATTATGACCAGTACAGTTCCAATGAAAGTATTGAGTCTCAACAATAGCACGATCTATAAGCTGCATATAGTTTCATCAATATTGACAAAAGACAGTACATCAAATAGCTCACAGGTACACGTATCCCAGCTTCATAATGGCTCTCACCAACACGAAGAAAGAGAGGAGCCCAGCCTGTGACTATAGCACGAGAGAATACTATTGTTGGGTACTTTTCCGCATTCAGTACAGCTAAATATGCATCAGTGAATGTAGAACAATTTTAGATACTACGCACCACCGCAGACTGGATTTGCACAGGTAGGGATAGTCCCTTGTGCATCAAAATCGGCATACGGAGATCCCTTAGTAAGATAGTAGAAGCGATGCTCTGATTTGTTTATCTCATTTTGAATCAAACACTTCTGCCTTCCTGAATGTTTGTCGTCAACGAATAGTCCACCAACATCTTCGTCGGGCTGAGACCAATCAGTGTTCATCTTCAAGAAGATATTAGTATGTGAATCTATGGCAATCAGACACACGGACTTTCATGATGTTGCGCTGTCGAACCCTTCTGCATCGCTTCCTTCCATCTGGTACCTGAACAATAATTCAGTCAATGGCTTGTAAAGTAGAACACATGAACATACCTTTGCTTGCTTCCGATTGTGAGACATGTATATTGATATATTCAAGATCAATCAACAGTGTTATTTTCGAGAGATGATTGTGGTAGCAAGGCAAGTACAAAAAACCCGGATCGGACTAGATATCCCTGCGCGATCACGTTATTTTATGATGTCATTTCTATAGTAATCGTGTACACTTACTCAATTAAGTTGTTCCAATTAGTAACCTCCCTGTAGTCTAGTGGCTGAAGCCGTCAGGCCATTGAGGCTGGGTACCCGTTTACGCCGCGGGTTCGAACCCAGCCAGGGTTGTCGGGGTTATGACCTTTAATTCTCCCCCACCGTTGACTGGAGGCCACAGTTCTTCATTACGCTTAGTAGTGTGGGATTGGGACGGACTTGAAACACACAGGTGAATCAATATGTTTTGTCGGAACTTATATTTATATTTATTTTACCCTTGCTATTTCATTCTATAGTCAAATTGAACATTGTTTTGTATAGATATACTTGGCTTTCATGTTGACATTCTGGCGCATCCACGTTCGAGCCTTCTCACGTGCTCCACACTCATTCCTGTCAGCGATTACTCGAGTTGACTCCGAATATCTCAGTAAAACTCCATTCAACCGGGAACTGCACCATTGGAACCCGCTGAAGGCAGGCATAAGCTTGCCAACGATCAAGGCGACATGTAAAGAAACAAGCATGAATTTTCGGAATGTTGGTGATACCATGAGAGGAAAATGAAATCAGTACATACTTCGGAAAACAGTTGCTCCTTGAATGCAGCAGAGAGATAGACGCTGCGAAGGAGTCGAACTATACCATGCTGAAAATATCAATACCTGCAGGTCAAACTGTGAACCAACCATGAACTGCGCCAATGAACCACACAACATTTCGTTAAAGGCCACAACTAGAAGTAAAGAACGGACCCAGTCCCAGAAACATCATGAATCTGTGAGCATTCTCAAGCTCGACGACGAGACTTCCCGTTATCACAATACTAGCAGCCGTAAGCTGGAAGATGCGCCTTCCCCTCTGAAAAAGCTCTCACTTCGGAACCTCTTCATTCTCTTTGCCCGTCGGAAATAGGCACAAACTCACCTGTCATTATCGCCGCGACATCAAAGGAAAAAGTCCTAGATTCGCAGAATGGTGAGAACGAACTCAAAGTGATAGGAAGCCAACAGCTTACCACGCTGCACACGATTGGAGATGAACGAGCACCAAACAAAGGACACCGGTTTCAAGCTGGAGAGGAAAAGATACTGAGTCGAAAGATCAGACGAACACTGGAAAAGGAACGGAAAACGACCGACAAAGAGAAACCAGCATCATCGGAGTTCGCAAAGGCTGAGCAGGTTCAATTGTTGCCGAATGGTACAATCGTTGAACATCCGCAGTCTCTCAAACTTGAGACAATGACTCCAAAACATACATCGCGGACAGCTGTAACGAACCAGGTAAATCAGAACATTAAGCTTCGTACCAGTTTAAACCACGTACCTTCCTACATCATTAGCGTTCCCACGAAATCTCCGGATCTCACCTCTACGTATGTTGACCTCCTTGGACATTCAAAACTATCATGGCCGCCAGAGAGTGCTCGAATCGTTGTGCACCAGGAACCCGATACACACGCATTAACATTCACGGTGGAGAGAACAAGCCAGTATTCGCAGAGCACTTGAGAAAACACAGCAGGAGAAGGAAATCAGTACATACTTCCAAAAGCAGTTAGAACTCGGATGCCGCAGAGCAAGACAGACGCTATGAAGGAGCGGAATTATACCATTTTGTAAGTACATATGTCTGCAGTCCATATAGCTGATCCCATGGCGAGGAGCCTCATCGTAGCTCGAACCGCAGAAGGGAATACACAGCGGGCATCGAAAAAAGAGCCGGCAATGGACCATCATCGAGAACCGCTACCCCCAGAAGCTGCGGTAAACGGAAAAGAATCAAATCGACTACTCACTGAACCGTTACACAGTGCTGAATTTTATATGGCATCTTTGAAGCACAAGTTGTCGGGGAGATCTGATTATAGTCAGTCAAATCGGAGTGTCCAGTCCAGAATGAGCTCGAACAATGTACCTTGCTCCATCACCATCGTCGCTATTACAGTCAGTTCTATCATATCTCCTGGAGACATCCCAGTCAGCCTCATCCGAGTCGTGGACTCAACAGACCTAGCACTGACCACGCCGCCTTCATGTGGTGATATAAGCATCATTGGGCCTAAACGACATGGTAGCCTTGTTGTAGCCATAGATTCGGAAGTCATTTTTACACTTTCGGCGTAGCTGTAGAAGTTCTGGCTGATAGCAACCGATGCTATTAGGAAAGATGTCAGCGCATCGGACCAACAAGGAAATTTAAAAATCACATTTGGGATCCGGATATAAACATGCAACGCGCGATACGCATGAGTATCACATTCAACCTAAACGCAGTAAAGATCACAGCGACATTGAAGCAAGGCCAACGTTCGGACAGAATCTCGAGAACGAAGAGATCAATGTTGGAATCGATGAGAGAGCGAAATCAAGGGACCCATCATCAATATCGTTCCCGTTTTGGAAATGCAATCTTGGCTTCGGCAATGGCCGGTCTCCCTTGCGCAAAGCTTCGGCCTCCCTCTATTCTCGGGTCTCCTGACCAACAATACGATGCCTCCCGCTACAGAGGTCATTTAGAAATTATTATAGAAGCCATTCTGGGACATTCACTCAGAGATTTATCCTCGATACAGGCTACTGAATTCACAAATCCAGATTGCAAATTGATTCTGGACTCGTCTAATAACGATGGGCCTGGCTGTAATGACATTTACGAACTATCTCAGACTGCGAGGAAAATATTTCGAGGTGCCCAGGTCAGCTTCACTATGGGACCGCTTGGGTATGTCGTTTTCGCTTGTATTCATTTCTCTGTTCGATGCCTCTGTAGATATGCTATGGGACGATCGGCGTAATCTTTCCATGACACGTATATTCACAGTGTGTACACGTTTACAGTGAGTCTCGATGTATTCATTTCCCGAAATTCAACTGATGCTATGGTCTTAGTTCGAACACGATCTCTGACCTTCGACATGTTCCCGACGCTGACTGAACAGATGCGGACACGCCGTTGTTATTGACGGTCTCTTCGATAACTCTTCTGAGTACGTCCTAGTGTTATCAGCGACGGTAAATCCGGCTATTACAGCCGACTCCCGTGGGGCGAGCGTGGCCCCGTCCGCTGGCCGGCTCGCTTCGAACCACGGGAGAGAAACCATCCTCGAGGTCGAAAACGTCTTCAGACACCGTCTCCGTGCCTCCCGGGGGGTTTCCCGTCGATGCCAGGTGATGCCGGTCCAGGGTGTGCCCAAAACCGGTCTTTGGCCAGCTTGGAGCGCCTCACTTGCGGGAACCGGCCGGTTTCGGTGTCGGCTTGTAGCCTCGAACCATGCAAACGAATGAAGGCCAGAATGTCCTCCATCCGACGACGGGGGATGTCCACGCTCCCTTCGCAAGTGCAGGGCTTGCAGGAGATCGGTGGAACTCCACCCTCGATGCAAGGAGCGGTCGTGCCCTGTCTTTGCCAAATCGGGCTCAAATAGGCCCCACATACCTTCTGCATCACCTCCACCCTGAATCTCGCTTGCCCGGCAGCTGTAGCCGTCCACGCTGCGCCTGGAAGGAAAAATTACGGATGGTGAGGGAACAGTTTCCTAATCAGGCAACTCGCGTGGCTTGTTTTGATCGCCTCACAGCTCGCATGCAATTAGACACCGGCACTTGGAATGCCGGTGCCAGTGACCGTGATGATTAGAATGCCGGATTTCGGCGAGTTGTTTCGGAGGGGCATGCACTCACTGCCATCTACCGTTCACTGTATGTTATTTCCCTCTCTCCAAATGAGGGCAGTTGACCAAGATGGTGGTTGAGATCCAGCCGTGTGTTGGATTTGCTTATATCACCAATTAGCGTACGTAGCATAGATTGCAATCTAAAAAGAAACATGGTCAGGCAGGTGCCCAGTATCAATGTGCAGTACCTTTAATCAATTGAGCCCACCAGAACAGTACAAATTTAATAGTTAGACGCTGCTACGTGCCAAACATCTGCTTCAGCATATCAAGTTTTACTGTCTAAGACCACCGATGCAGCGCATCGGTGCCTTGCGGACATGTGATTTTTAGAACAATGTGTTGCAAACACGTGTCAGGTCAACTCTGACACCACTCCCCTTACAGATCTCTTGTGGCAATAACACTTAATAGGAATGCAGAACATTATCAGAAGGTGATCCATTACTCCTCAGATACAAAGCGAACATGAAGAGTATTTAAATAAATGGGGAAAAGGAAAGGTGAAAACATGAGATGATTGGAAACTGAACAATCAGTACCATATTTGTTCCCTGCTGAAAGTGACACACATACCAGGCAGAATATCATGCACAAAAGAGCCACTATAAGCTGGTATCAGGACAGGAGATGGGCACAGCAAGGAAATATCAGCTCACCTCAGGGGCACCATGAAAGGCGCATCAAGCGGGACGTGCCTGAAACGGAAGGTGCCTGAATGATCCGGTGGCAGTGCTAATCACCAACATAAGGTTAGGGTTAGCCCTGTGTGGTAGCAAAGTCGTTCACTCACATAAACCAAAATGACCAAACAAGAGCCTATCAGATCCGAGAGATGGTCTCTCCTGGTCGACACCGGAGAGACCATCCTTCGGAGCTAAATAAGGCTCATATAAAGTCCCACAGCGAGGAACAACCGAAGAACTGAAAAATGTGTTAAGAGCGGTCCATGTCAGCCACCAGAATAGCAAAAGACATACGCACCTTGCTGAACAGAAAAGGAGAGCAACAACCCTGCACCTTGTATCAATACATCCCTGCCGGAATAAGGAGACAAGGACTCACCTCTTCAGATAAAAAACCAACTCCCAAGAACACCAACAAAGAGCCAGCTCTAACTCAGCATGATAAGATCCCCCAGTACGCAAATGAGGAGTCGGAACCGCGAACGGTCCTGGGGAGGTTAATCCTCCCTCACCCCTCCTTATTATCCCCCAGAATGCAAATGAGGAGTTGGAACCGCGAACGGCTCTGGGGAGGTTAATCCTCCCTCTACACTCCCCATGAAAAGATCCCCCAGAATGCAAATGAGGAGTCGGAACCGCGAACGGTCCTGGGGAGGTTAATCCTCCCTCACCCCTCCTTATTATCCCCCAGAATGCAAATGAGGAGTTGGAACCGCGAACGGCTCTGGGGAGGTTAATCCTCCCTCTACACTCCCCATGAAAAGATCCCCCAGAATGCAAATGAGGAGTCGGAACCGCGAACGGTCCTGGGGAGGTTAATCCTCCCTCACCCCTCCTCATTATCCCCCAGAACGCAAATGAGGAGTCGGAACCGCGAACGGCTCTGGGGAGGTTAATCCTCCCTCTACACTCCCCACGAAAAGATCCCCCAGAGGCCAAAATATGCAGATTTTACCGCCAACATCAGGGAGACCATGTGCGGTCCACCTGATATCAAGAACACGCAACAGCAGCTAGGTAGGTGAGCCATAGCATGCCAAGTTGCATATTCCTATCACTGATGAAAGATAGGACCACAGCAGACCAGAATTGCGCACTTCTGGTTTGCTTGTGAGCCAATCTCATCAATGATGACGGTACTAAAGAAGAACCAAAGAAAATTTTTTGACAGGCTTATAAATATGCCGACCAAACATAGACAAACAAGCATCCGAAATTTCAAGGCTTTATTTGGTCACGCGATCAATCATTGGAAATCAAACAATCGGTATTGATTGGCTTCAGCATATTTCCCATCCCATGCACCGACTCATTTCATCTGTATCATTAACAGTCAGTGTCTTGCATAATACACCAACTCGACACGTGAATAGTGTGTGTTAACTCCTTTATTCTTGACGCCGAGTGGTTGCGCCATAGCCAAATAAACGCGTGAATGGGTTATGTTTCTGGGCTATTATCATTGGCATCGATGCATGCCGGAACTCTGAATTACACGGATGCTTTTCGGACTCGTTATCTGATGCAAGACTATCTCCTGAAGTATCGTCCCGGAAGACCGTCTCCAGCTCCTTCTTGGACCAAACGAGCATATGTCCAGAACCTATGAGATCCCTTCCCATAGGAACATAATTGGTACACTTCTCAGTCTCATCACAAATCCAGATATTATGAATGTGGACAACATCATTATATATTTTTCCGGACACAGGTCGAACTACTCATGGCTCGATTCTTACTCCCAGCAAGCCCATGATTCAGATCGCGCATTCGATGACGTGTTAGCGACAAGATCTGTCAAAGCCCTTTGCCCCATTGACCACAATGAACCCGATGAGAAGGGCTGCCCCAACCTGGACATCAGTGACCGAGAGATTAATACCATCCTCTCTGAACTTTTACGCATCAAGGGAAACTGAATCACACATTCTCGACTGCTGTCACTCTAGCAGTGCCTCCCGCAGTATCTCTCAGCCAGGGGTTCCTAATCTACGTCCACTCCCTCGTGGAAGTTTCAAGGGCATGCTCCTCGCTGCGGATGATGATTTGGGATGATTCCCTTGTCATCAGTCCGTTTTTGCAGAGGATTGGCGTCCGGATAAAGAGTCGCACGTAGTTTTGGCAGCATGTGGCGAGTACGAGTTTGCAAAGGAAATGCCAGGAGATACAGAAATCAATGGGTTCTTCACTAAGTCTCTCATTTGGACGCTCACCTCCGGTCATTTGACTGAGAAAGCAACGTATGTTGATCTCGTCGCCTCTCTTGACCGATCGTGTCACTAGACTCCAGTTCATCCTGTATGACGTCTTTGGATATGCAAGGAGGCACGGTCAGCATACTGAACTTACTTCGATCATGTTTACTTTGACACACATGTTCAGCACACAGACCCGAAAAATATGAATACATTCTCTGCTAGGATTCGAATCCACGCTGCTACGCTCAGGACATATAGGTAATATGATATAAGTTGTAAGTGTCTCTTTATGTATTAAGAGAATGCCTTGACCGATGATATTCAGTGAGATATACTCCTGGGACGCTTCTTTCCTTTGCAGGCAAAAGACGACGCCTGTTACGGAAGTGCATCCCACGCAAGAAGGGAGCTTGGATACCAAACTTAGCGCGGGTTTGATTCTTGAAAATTACAGTCCACCCAAATAGTCGTGGCTCGTCTCGCATTCAAGAGCGACGATTCTGAGGGTGCTTTCCAGGAAGCAAAGTAATCTTTATCCTTGTCTTAGTTGCGGGGCTGATCAGTATCTTTCCCTACCGCTTGACTCCCTCATCAACCTCGTCGCGTTTCAGGGTACGCTAGCTGGTCAGTTATAGGATAAGTATCTTGTACGAAGTCCTCCAACTGGACATTCTCGTGCTGTTCTCTCGTGGACGTACACCTTACTCCATGTTTGAACGACATGGAACCGTGCCGTTTGTCCTGTATCTCGTTCCGGAAAGGATGTGGCCGGAGATGGAGAAATTAAATCCTTTGGGATAAGGGAGTTGATCCGAAGAAAGCTGACGGAAGTGTGTCGGTCTCTGCGAGGCTCGACATCTGAGATATACAAAGTTTGAAAGAAGAAGAAATAGCACGAGGAGCCGGTAGCTCTAGTATATCATATTCTCTGAATTCGTCAATTCCTACCTCGTCACTCAATGCTAGGGAGTCTGTAATATCACGAAGTCAAGCTACAGAAGTACGTATTTCAAACGACTGACCCTTGAGCTAGAGATTGTCCGAAAGAACGACGAAAGTCCACGCGTTTAAGGGAGGCCCTCGCCGGGAAACGAAAACTCAGTTCGATATGCCTTGAAGAGCCAGAAAACTTAGTTGCTTCATAGGTTCTATGAACCAAATCCACCATACGCACCACTAGCGCAGCCATTATCATTTTCCAGCCACCAGCGAGACCATCGACCACCCTCCACCGCCTCTTTGATAAACTCCTCATGAACTTATTAAACAAAGAACAGGCTGGAACATGGCAAGTTCCGGCCGATTGTGAATCGTACTCGCAATTTTGTTCGATGATGAGAGGGGACTTGGGGGCTACAATAGAAACCTAAGTCCTGCGAATGAATCTCTCAAACTTGAGGAATCGCACCAACAAGACCGCACCGGGTTGAGCGTATGGGTGATAGCACCTGCGCAGAGGTCTATACCTTGAAGATTTTAGAGACTGCCTCTGGCTATCGTTGTATGGAGGTGGCGCATTGCCCATAGTCTTGGTAAGGTCGCTCCTGAATAAGGAATAAGGAGGAAGCGACGCTTTTTGTCGTGAGGACATATCTTCGGACCAGACGTTCTCCGACGGGGGCTAGTGCATAAATAAAGCACTTCACTGGCTGCTTCTTGTTCTACTTGAGTCGGCGTTGTTAAGAGCAGCTTCGAACCGAGGGAAAGAGACTGTACTCTCCTTCCTTTACTGCTTCGTCACAGAGAGATGCGATTTCTGAGACAAAACTTTGTGCGCATGGTTAATGTCCTAATGAACGGTATGAAGACAACGATTGGAAGCCGTGTCTCTTTCCTTGTGCAATAGTGTAGGATAGTTACACTATAGATTATCAATGATATTAAATATCTGAGAACACATCAGCGCGGTGAACTACGGGACTGCGAAACTTACGTACAAAGCCACCAACGTCAGGTTTCACCGCCTATATGGCTTCGCCTCCAAAACTGTGGTCTTCATTATTTGATACACTAGAAATGGTATATGGGTAGACCGGCTATGGGATCCTTCAAGTTGTGATGATACCTGGACTGCGAATGCCGTGTCAAATACGACTACCTGTAGATATCTCTGGTGGGTCGTGATACGTCGCGTGATAAGTACAATAGACCCCACACGGCAACCGCAGGAATGCGTGGTATGAAATCCCTAACGCCAGAATTCTGCGGAATCCCAATCAGTCGAAGTTGATGCAAAACAGGTAGCGCACCTCGATTCGGAAGGACAGTTCAGAGTGCGAAGAATGGAAGGATAAGAAGGGTCATCGCCATGAGTACGAAGATTATCTCACTCGACAGCATTAGCAATGAGCGCTGAGCATGGGAATAAAAATAAATAAATCGAAGGTAGACACACCTATATTCCAGTATCTGTTGCCTCTCAAACCAAACCGATGCCAGTCCTCGACCTGCTTGCATCAGCAACGCTTTCAGAAAGCGACGATACAAAATATTTACCTTTATACATATGCGTGACTTAATAGGTCGTCGGCGTACCGCCTATTTATAAACCGTGAGCTGCGAAATTAAAACAAAGAAATGAAACGTCGAGCTCACCAGCAAGCTCGATCAAAATCTACAGATCTATCTTAGGCAGCAGCCACATGGAGAAATCCGTACCGAAAATGGCAGGTCCCGGATTTTCGCTACTTGGCACTAACCGTGTCCCTCGCTGGCGCCGTTCCGCTCTGAGACGGCGCGGCGAGCTAGGAGGACCTCGAGGGTTTGCCAGGTGGTCACTGGCTGGTGTTAGGCAGTACCTGTGAGGCGGCAGGACTGCATAATCGACGTGGGAGTCGATTTGGGTACCATAGCGCGTCATATCACTTATTTTTACTACTCTTGCTAACGACTTTGTATCGGATCGTTACAGGCACATTTCCAGCGACCGAGGAACGTTCCATGGGCGTCGTGAATGCTCCCTGTTGCTTATCAGGCTCGCCGTTAACCCCCCAAGACCGGAATTCCCTCGCGGCCCTCCCCCTCCTCTTCAAATTCAACGGCGACTTTTTCGCTCGACTGCCAGTACCTCGGCTGCAGCATCCACTGCAGCAGGGTCACTGGGAGACACGGCGAGGACCGTTTCTAAGGTCGTTGTAGTCGTCGTTTGCTTGCTTTGGGTACGAATGTATGGAATTATGTTTTCTTTATGGCTGCAGCTCACGAATTTTCGTCGTATGGTTACAGCCTTCTTTCTAGCGCGGAGTATACATCCTGGCGACGTTTTCGACACTTACCAATGTTCACCAGGCTCGCACTTCCCGCTCGATGGCAGGACGACTCTCGGCGTCCCACCCCCACTTCATATATCGGCGACGTTGTCACTCGCCTCCCAGTGCCTCGGCTGCAGTATCCTCTGCAGTATGACTACTGGAAGACTCGGTGAAGCCTTCTTTTAAGGTCTCCCTCTTCGTTTTGGGCTGGCCGCTGCCGCCGTCTCCCTCCACACCACCTCAGTAATCTCTGACGGCGACAAATCATTTGCTAGACCTTTGACCGCCCCGGGAAACCCATAACCCGCCCACAAATTATGATATGCTATGAAATATGTCGTCTGAACCATCCCCGTAGCCATCGTGAGGACGCCGTTGCCCACTCTCGATGTACCCCCCTCCTCCTCGCCCCTTATGACGTTGACGATTTCTTCCGTCGTTCAAGCGATCCCACGATGACTGCCACTGCAGTATAACCTCCACCAGCAACTGTCGGTGCCGTCTTTATGGTTTCCAGTGCATTCCTGATGTCGCCGTCATCGTCTGAACCAACCTCGCCCGCCCATCTCCCTTCCGTGGGGTGGGCAACTTTCTTCAAAGCCTCAAGTCCCCCTCGCTTCCTCCTCCTCCATTATTCGAACTTAGAGTGAGTAGGGGGGTGCATTAAAACGGTCCTCGTCGCCCTCGTGGTTGCACGTCGACAGTGTTTGGCTCGAAAACATAATTTGTCACATCTCACAGTGAGTACGAATTTTCCCTATTTTTTTAAACACCACTGACATATAAAATAGCAACATCACTACCAGGGACGACTGCAGGTACCGTCGATATGTCTCACGTCGCTGTCTAAACCCCACCGTCGTCACCCTGAGTCGATTTAGGTACCATGGTGTGTTTTTTCTCTCATTTTCCTGACTGCAGCTGATATATTGTTATCAGATCGTAACAGGGCTAGGGTTGAACATCTTACAGACTACCTCGACCCTCCACAACGACTACATGGCTCGTTGTTCCCCCGCAATGACAGGCCCCACCCCCCACTTCAAATATCACGGCCACTTATCTCTACGAGTCTCAGCGCCTTGGCTGCAGTATATACTGCAGCAGGATCACTAGGAGACAAGGAGAGCACCAGTTCGACGGTAGCCAAGCTCGTCGTTAGCTCGCCACCGCCGCTCATTTCCTTAATTTCCCCTATTTCACCTACCACGGTGACCACGGACCTCCTCAGCGCCTCCAGGACAACGGCGACTATGTCGACACCCTTCAGAGATACAATGGCTGTAGTGTAGATGGTCACTGCTCGTCGTCATCGGAGGGCCACCACTGTCTCCCCCAATACCCTCCTCCGTCCCTCTAACGGCGTCGACGACTGCTCTATGGCTTCAAGTGCCCCAAGAATGGCACCTCCCCTACGGCTATCATCCAACTCTATCAAATATACCGTTTGATTGGACGTCCACACCGTCGTCTTGATTCTGCCAACCAATTTTCACGAAAGTACCCCCTCAGTCGCCTTCGAAGGCGACTACGCCCATTTCCCGCCATCCACCGCAGCGTCGATGAGTGCAATAGCACTATCATCACCCAAGGCTAATACAGAAAATGTCGTCACCCTTCTGGTCTTCGTCGTATGGCCGCCATCGTCGCCTCTACCAACTCCGCCTGCTGATCTGCTTCCGCACGCATCCCGCCGCGAAGGTCATCCCACGGGTATGTGTTCTACACTTAGCTACGATTCCGAAAGCTGATGTTTCTTCCTCGACTGGTAGAATACCTCAACGGCGCAACCACAGTGAAGATCTCAACAGAGCATCGTGCCCAGGTACCTCCCGAGTGAATAAGCATGTAAAACATTAGCCGGTCCCTATCCCCGCACCTGAGGTAGATCCTGTTCAACGGGATACCTTCATGAGGCGGTCGTCGTTACCCGGCCATCAGTAGGATATAGAACACGATGTCGGGTGGCATCTCCTCGCGTGCGATGTCTGTACACTCCATGATACGGATTGCAAGTGACGGTCTACGACCATGGTGTGGAGTGGAGGATGTACAGCAAGATTGTAACGGATTCGGTAGGAGAATAGAATGCAACACTGACTTCATACGAACGCAAGGTGTTCCGCCCTATGAGTAAGAAGATAAGATATCAAACACAGGTAACGAAATGACCATAGGAAGAAGGAAATGGGATAACGCTCCTAAGTCCAATACTCGGGCACTTTTGCCTCTAGCATCCACACGAGGTCAGAGAAGGCGAATATCAGAAGTGCTAACGTAGAAGAGAAAAGGACATCCTCCCGACTTGTATAGCGCTCGATGTTGATGAAACACAAGTGACTTGGGTTGAAGCAAACCGCAAAAAAGAATGTAATTTTCAGCTCGAAGGACGTAGCTATTCACTTGCGGGAGGGATGATGCTAGTCGGTAACCAGGGCCTAACGACCAAGGGCTATAACATACTATAGCCTGGCACAAACGTCTCCCTAAGACATAAAAGAGTGAGCAAGGGATGTGATGTACTAGAACTTGGAAGAAGGCTTTACGGTGATAGGTCTACATGTTGAGATACAAGCCATGGTCACTCTATGAGTACAGACTCGCTGCAAGACGCCGTATAGTCTCGCCCCTTGTCTGATAAGAAGACAAACGGTAACCGTGTACCTGATCCGAGATTGTGACGATGAGGAGACGTAGCGGAAACCCTCCTAGTCTGTTGATCAAGGAAGACTTGCCGATTCATTAGTGTGAGAGCGTCAGCTGGGGATGAACATACGCAGTAGCAGGATTAGCACACCACACTAGATGAACGAAGCGCCCCTTGACCTAGAGCGATACGTCTTTGTCTCCTTGCTAAACGCTAGGTAACTAAGGCCGTCATTCATCGAGGCGCATATAACTTATTATATGATGAAGCTAAATGGTACCGAGTCTTCGACTCTCGAGTGCCTCGTTGTTCTTGCCTTGTTTCTTCCTGCTCCAATGAAAAAGGCCGTTAGATAAAGACTCCGTCCCGGGGTTGCAGAATTAGCGATTCTCTCACCAATATGGTTGCGTGGGTTCACCGGAACAGAGAATAAAACAATGGGGGAGAAATTTCGATTAACAGACACGAGGGGATAGATAACAAATAGGTCGCGGCAGGCTGTGACCTGACACCTCTAATATGGCAGGCGAGACGTCTATATGGGACCTTGTAGCCAATTGAGGTGAGGTGGCAGTACTGAAGCGTACCCACAGCAATATAAACACGCAAGAAGAGCCTTTTAAATCATCCAGCAGAGGATAGAGACGAATAAGGCGTCAGGGTCTTTGGCGTCTCCTGCACTTGGTCGATCAGCAGATATGATACAGATGCGACGCACCACAACCTAGTAAATGATGAGACATTAGTGCGTCAGCCTTTAAGAGAGCTAAAGATAGCCGCTATGATTGAGGAATGAAATGCCCGCTTCTGGACGTGTCCTCTCATTCGACTCCCATAAACAATGACTGTCGCATTCCTTGACAGATACAAACGTTGAGATACAAAGTAGGGAATTCTATGAGTACATACCCCAAAGCTGGTGACGCAGAGACCCCGTAGACATTGTAAATATGTTCGTCCCTTGTCTTGTCAGAGAACATATGTGATCCTGACCATGAAAGAGTGTTACTCCAAACCTTCTGGCAGCCGATAGTAGCTTCGAGACTCATAACGTGTCAAAATATCAGACGGTGTGCGGACTTTTCTGGTCAGCAAACGTGGCAGAGAGTGAAGGTTAATGCGTCTTGACGACTGACGGCAAGTTCTAGCCAGCGAGTACACGGATCCGGGACAGCTGGATCGGCGTCGCCTTATTAACGAAAAACCTGATACTCCGGCATGCTCCATACGTTTTGCCTTTCGAGGACGACATCGACGTCGAAACGAACAACTGGTAATGCTAAATCCAATACTCGGACACTTTCGTCTCTAGCAGGTGAGACAAGAAGGGCTAGAGCAGCAAAAACATCCTCCCAGCTGCTCATTGACAAAAACTTGACTCCGAATGCAAAACAGAACACATCTTCAGTTCAAAGGAAGCAGCTATTTACCTGCATGAGGGATTCTAGTCATTGAAGAGGACCCTGGGATGGAGATATGTAACGTACTGCTGATTCCACAGCTTTGGAGAAGCGCTACAGACTCGAGTGAGAGAGGTGGTAAGCAATGCGAGCTCAGGCCCTGTCTTGGGCTGCGGAGAAAATAAAAGTGGATCTGAAACCCATCCAGCTGAGGATTCAACCTGGGCAAAAGACAGCCCTCGTCCTTTGAGGTACGAATGCCAATCAAGACAAGTGTTTGGTATTACTGGCCACGACACCTAGATAAGAGCATGAGAAGAGAGCAGGGGGCGAAAACCAGGAGGACGAGTTTGGTATTGCGGAAACAAACCAGTACGAAGGAGATATCAGCAGGACGCCTGGTCGAACGGGACGGAGCGAAGACTCGGGGTGCTTTGGGAGAGTTGAGAGGTCTGTTTGTGGATCAGCAAGGCAGGGCGTCGACGTACTAATGGAGGAGCTGGAGTCACAAAACTCATAGATCGCGCCAGCTTGATGGAAGAGTAGTAAGTACGGCGGATTCCTCTCGTGATCTGGAAGGGAGACAGGTCACACCACTAGGGAAGTTCCTCCTCACGGCGGTGGGCTAGCGAGGCAAAGATTAGGAGGACTGCCGTATACATCCTAGTGGACCCACGAAAGCTAGATCAGGATATACGTGTCGCCGAGGGAGAGCATACTTCCTTAAAGCAAAGGAGACAAACGAAAATGTCAGTAGTAATCCCCGTCGACAGTGCGATGTAGTACACAACCAGTAATGCGTCCCCGTCTTGAGAATCAGAGAACGGTGCTCGCCTACGCATAAGAAAGGTCAGCAGCCATCGTAAGATAGGACACGAAAACAGCACGCGTTTCGTCAGCGACTTGGTCCGTAGTTATGCGTTTGCAGAAGCAGTACATCGAGCGCTTGGGACGAAGGCAGTGATAAAGGGATAGCGATGCACTGTACCCAAAAAAACCCTAAATGACGCGACACAAGTGTGAGTTAGGTCTCGAGCTAAGGATAGGGGCTGGGATTGACGAACGAAATGCCCTCTGGACGCCTTCATTAGATTCCCATAGAAGTGGATTGTTGCTGTATACACGTTCAGATATACAAAGTAGGGCATTCTATGAGGACGTACCTCAAAGGCGAGAAGACGTGGTTACGCAGAGACCCTGTATACTTTGTATCCCTTGTCTTGTCAGAGAAAAGATTCGATCCATATACAGGGGTCATAATTTCGAAAAATGTGTTAGTCCATGCCATTGAAAACGCGTATTCCCGAGGCTCGTAAGGTGTCGAGAGATCAAGCAGTGCGCGGACCTTTCTAGTAAGCAGTCATGGTAGAAGGTGAAGGATACCTAGAGGAAGGTCTGAGTCTTGACGATCCTTTGGTCTGGCACTCAGTGCTAGCAAGCGAGTGCGTATCAATAAAGAAAATTGAAATAGTCCCGTTGATTCCGCTGAAAAAAGTCGGCATCCACTGTCATGGTCCATACGTTTTGCGTTTCGAGGACGACAACGTGAGCATTCCAAGTCCAATACTCGGGGAACTTTCGCCTCTAGTAGCAAAACATCCTCCCAACCATTCGTTGACGGAAAACTTGGCTCCGAATGCAAAGTAGAATGTAGAATGTAATTTTCAGGAGGTAGCTATCTTCCTGCAGGAAGGTAGGCAGGACCTTTGGATAAAGGCATGCAACGTACTATAGCTTGGGAGAAGAGCCTCCCTAAAACATAGAATGCTGAAAAAGAACGGGAGAGTCACGGCAGTCTACGCCAAAGAACCGAAGGTTTTGTAGATAATAAGGAGAGCTGAACCTGGCGACCGCCGACACCGAAAAGAAATAAGCCGTGGAGACTGTAGGAACTGCAACTGAAGCCTGCCCAGCGGAGGATTCAACCTCCGCTGCCTTCCAGGGTACAAGACTCGAGACACATGCTGCTTGGATGCCTAGGGTGGAAGCAGAGAGCGACCTTCCGAATACCAGCCTGTGGAAATGAAGGAGGGATCAGCACGACGCCGTTGCGAACGTGATGAGGCTGGGGCCTGAAAGGAGGAGTTCAGACGTCCAACCCAGGGTGTTTGATAGAAGAGTACGGCGATTCCTCTCGCGCTAGGGAAGAACGTCGAGGATCCTAGAACTAAGACCAGGAGGACTGGCCATATCCTGACAACGAAGGAGACCAAAGAAAATGTTAGTAGCGATTTTGGTCAATGGTACACAAACCGGTAACGCTTCCCCTTCTTGAGAACCTGGTCATGGTAGTACCACAAGAATAGCCTCTTGCCTATGCACAAGGAAGAGGAGGCGTCATGATAAGAAGGATAGGCACGAAGAAGACACACTTATCCTCGACGACTTGAGCTGGACGTTTGCAGGGAGCAGTACGAGCGCTGGGGATGAGGGCGGCGATAGACGTCCTAGATCGCTGGAGGAGAGGTGCAGTGTACACCACCAACCTGATGAGAGGTCAGTCAAAGATCACGGTCCAGACGTCAATACCCAATTTCTCCACTGACCTGAGAACGAACGACATTTGACATCACTTTGACGACGAGACTCTGATGTCACTTCCATGACAGCGGGACGTCTCGTCAACGTTCTTGCCTTATCATGCTGACTCGACTGTTGCAACTCTATGCTGATGTTGTCGAACAAACCAGGCCAAGCACGCACCTCATATATTTCTGGAAAAGTCGCCCTGCTTTCTTATTTGACACTATTATCTCCAACACCACGTCCGTCGACGTCTTGACTCTCTACCTCGTGCACTCGAGCACACTCAAGTACTTTGATCATGCGCTCAAGTCCAAGTATCAATATTGAATCTAGTGCCCGGAATCCGGAACTGCGGGCAGCAGGAATGCTATCAGTAGATAGCAGGTCCTGGGAATATGTCAGTGGCTTTCTCAACTTCCGACTTGTATTCAGACTTTGATCGCGGAAATACTTCCCACTCGATTCTCAGAGACTGATGAGGATCGGATGGGGACATTGTGGCACTCGCGCGCTCCAATCCAAACATAGACGTAGGTAAGTCACCGATTCTTCGTTTGGGGTTGGGTCAATCTTATAGTGTTTCCATCCCCGCAGGATGATTCTAATCTGAGTCTTGAATGTGCGTTGTTTCTGTTCTTTTACCCTCCTATCCTTACAGTTGACAGTCCTGTTGTAAATAGTCTCAAATACAAGAGGCACGAGAAACGACGGGTGAGAGGTTGCACTCAGCATCTGCCTCGACTTCTTGACCCTCATGTGGTGCGTATACTGCACTACCCATGCTGCTGTGATAAACTGAACTTTTATTTTAGGCTCCTTCCGGCTTCGTCGCCACTCTCACTGCTTTCATATCTTAGTGGCACGTATCCTTAATCCAGAGAGCAAGACACGATGTACGTGATAACTTGTCCATAATGCCCTAATTCTGAATCTGATGACGGCCCATCTCTACAGTCCCAAGTCATTGAACACAGTCCCGAAATCTCAATACGACAATAATCACTCGCAGCTCTAACGGGGTTGGTGGTGTAGCGACGTGGATCCGTATCCAGACGAGCGCCTGAACAGTCACCAGCCAGACGAACGAGATCGACTTATTTCCGCTCGAAACGTCTCCAATTCACCGCGTTACAATAGCTCAAACGTGCTCTTTGCCGTACCTGAAACGCGCCTCCTTCTGGGCTATCACCTTCTAAATTTTCAGCATGAGCTCCGACCTGCAAGTCCTCCAAATGTTCAGCCCACGGATGTCGCTTTTGCGCTACCCGACGCGTCAAGGTAGGGAAACGGTGTCACGTATTTCCCTGTTGGATTTACGCGTTTTCAGCTTCGGAGACCTCGATCTCAGCTCGACTGGGCCATTTTTCGATGGCATCAACACGGAAATGCATACGACAAACACGTTGGTGGCGCACGCTTGCTCAGATGCTCCCGTGCCAAGCCTATCCTCAAGTCCTCGCAACTTCGAATCCACCGAATGTCGCTTCCACCGTTCCCGACGTGTCAAGGAGGTACGCCCCAGAGTCCTCTAAATTCTCTCACATAGAATTGACACACTACCCTACAAGCCATAGAGACTCCCCTCTGTTCTCGACGTCATCCTCAAGCTCAGAGACTTCCCTGCAAAGTCAATCCTCAATCCCTCCTATCTTCCAGCCCACAGATGTCGCTTTCACACCCGCAGACACGTCAAGGAGGTACGGACGTAGTGTCATGTCTTTGGCTGTTAAATTTACGCGTATCTACCTTCGACGCCCTCGACTTTTGGTCTACTCACGCGTATTTAGATGGCGTCAATATGGGAACGGACGCGACAAACACGCTGGTGCTGCAGGATTTTTTGTTACTTACTTAACTGACGCGTGTTGTTTAGCTACCGGGATCACACAGTCGATGACTTCGGTTTACTAGATCCGCCTCCGGTGGAGGGCGACATGACCGACGATATCTGGGATCATCGCGTTCATTATGAAACCGTAGGTGGGGAGTACGATGGCACAGGGTTGGGGTGCGCTTGCCTTCTTCTATATTCACATGTCTTTTCTCATGTTTTTCCTTCAGCCCATGAGCTGGGTCTATCTCCCCTGACGTGAATTCGCACGCTTCCGCGCAAAGTTCTACTTTCGACATGTAAGGAATTGCTCATTTGCTCCGCTGGGATCCACTTGCAGAAATGACAGGGTTTATCCTCTCTCGTCTGTTGGAGGCGGCGATGATTTCGGATTTCATTCACAAGGGAACGGCCCTATGGTCTTGATATGAGTCTCCAAAGTTGTACGACACATGCAGGCACGTATCGTCCAGAGTTAGCAGACCATGCCGGACTCAGAACTAGGTCAGTTTTATCGTTCTTTACTTCGTGTCATGGTATTAAATCATCTACAGTAATGCACACCTCGAACCACCACAGATAGTGCCACCAAGTAGTAGCCAAGTCTACATTCCGCGCCAAGAAAGCGAGGTCGTGCGAGACTAAGTTTCAAACCACCGCGCTGGAGAAAGTCGCCCATACTTTGAGTATGTGTCTTCTGTTTCTGTCAACCTTTCGCTCAAATACAAATATCAGAAACACTATCGTGACGCCGATTCTGAATTCTATTTTGTTCCATGGATTTTCCTCCACTGAGATGGACGCAGATTCACTCATTTCCGGACCTTACACTGAAAGCTCGGCTTCTAGCTCATCTCTTCCGGTCCAAGAGTCATCCCAAGCTCGTCCACATGCTGCGCACTCTTCCTCCGTCTTTATGCCATTCTTAGACGCGTATGCAGCAGCGTCATCCTCGAAGACGACCCTCGATCAAGCGTTCGACCAAGACCAAGCTGCGAGCCAAGCTGTCGCCATTACTGATGCCAAATTCAATACGTTTGGGCGTATCGGACGGTAAATCTATAACATCAGTACATTCGCTATTAGGCTGATTGTGTTACTGCAGATCTACGGCCTCTAAGGGTAAATCAAAGAAAGCGAAGTGTGTATCTTGTCACCCAGAAATCTTTTACCATACTCACATATTTTTGCAGACGCAAGCCATATCAAAAATCCCCTCACGGTCCAAAGCCGTCTACGTAGGAAACGTGCGTCATCCTTTGCCTACTTTCTGCCTCTTGGTTTACAGATACGGTGTAGACAACCACCGCCCTCAGAGAGTCATCGCTTGTGAGCCTACTATTTCGCTCTCCAAAAAGTTCCAACTCATGACCCTGCGATACAGCGTTGATGGAAGGCACAAATATGAACGGTGCAAAGAGCGCGCCGGATTCCCGGCATGGACCGGCATCTCAAGCCACGTGCCGAAATTCGTGCCTAAATTGGCAGGTCCGGGATTTGTGCCACTTGGCACTAACCGTGTCCCTCGCTGGCGCCGTTTCGCTCTGAGAAGGCGCGGCGAGCTAGGAGGACCTCGAGGGTCTACCAGGTAGTCACTTGCTGGTGTTATGCAGTACCTGTGAGGCGGCAGGACTGCATAATCGACGTGGGAGTCGATTTGGGTACCAAGGTGCTTCATTTCTCTCTTTTTGAATGCTACAGCTAACGAGTTTCATCGGATCGTTAAAGGCTCATTCCCAGCAACTGAACAACGTTCCATGGGGGTCGTGAATGCTCTCCGTTCCTTATCAGGCTCGTCATTAACGCGAACGCCCCAAGACTGGAATTCCCTCGCGGCCCTCCCTCTCCTCTTCCAATTCAACGGCGACTTTATCGCTCGACTTCCAGTACCTCGGCCACGGTATCTACTGCATCGGCATCTTCAGCCACGTGGTAAAATCCGTGCCCAAATTGGCAGGTGCCGGAGTTTTGCCACTTGGCACTGACCATGCCCCTCCTTCGCGTCGTCTCGCTCAGACACGACGCGGCGAGCTAGGACGACATAGAGGGGATGCCAGCTGGTCACTGGTAAGTGCTTGGCAGTGCCTGTGAGGTGGCAGGACTGCATAATCGACGTGGGAGTCGATTTTGGTACTCTGGTGCGTGGTTTTTCTCATTTTTATTGCTACAGCTAACGGTTTTTCATCGGATCGTTAGAGGCTCATTCCCGGCACCCGAGGCACGTTATATTGGCATCGCTAAGGCTCCCCGACGACTGCAAAGCCCACCGTTACCCTGGAAGACCGGAAATCCCTCCCGGCATTACCCTCAGCTCTTCAAAATCAACGTCG
>JAUDQA010000065.1:0-22065 GCA_030407065.1 Armillaria nabsnona
GGTTGAGACATGGAAAGACGTATAGCACCGACGAGATGGAGTAGTAAGTTAGGGCTGAATAGCAGAGTGTGGAGATGCGGTTTCATTCAGCAGCTTTTATAGTATCCCTATGCCGGGAAATGCCGATCATCGGTCTGGAGTCAGCCGGAATGTGCTCGAATTTGAGTCATACATAGCATCAACCGCCTGGCTTGTTTCGATCTCCTAATGTCTCCGTCAGCAGACATTCCTGCACTTACTCATTATTACTTTCAAGCAAAGCCTTTCCAAGCCGATTGCGAAGGGCGATGGCTGTGCTGCGTGCGTCATGCGAATTGACCACGTAAGCCTACCAACCGCTCCCACCAACGGGATATGGGCTTCCCGACGCGGAGCTTATGACGAAGCCATGGGACTAGTAGAGGCACTGCAGGATGCTCCGCCCTTCGCTTCACGTTTACTGTTTGTCATGAAGAGGTTAGTTAAGCAGCTGCCAATTTTGGGAGTATTGCACCTCTGGAATCAGTCAATAGACCGAGCTCCTCCGCCACATCACTCTTGCGCTCCAACGAGTCATAGCCCTGTCACCGTCGCTGTAAATTGTGGTTCCAAGTTCCACAAAGGATCCACGGTCATCCACCGCTGTAACCGTAACCTTGCTATGGTCACCACCAGGCATCGCATAGATTATCGTCGATCTTGGCTGTGAAAATGACTGCCCAGGAATTGGCAAGTTGCAACGGATACACGGAAAAAACGACTCGACGGTCATTGTCAGACCCTGACATGACCCCCGACTCACTGAGGAAACATCTGACTAAGCAATTCCTAATAGTAGTAATCCCGACTTACTTCACTGTCCTTCTACGACTTTCTACCAATTTCCACAGGCAGTGGGCACTGGTTTACGCTCTAGCTGCGCTGGGGATCCGGCTATCGGTAATCGAGTACCGGAGGGACACCACGGAGAATAATATCACCCTATGAAGTTGACGACGTGGTTGATGACTTGATGCAACATATCTGGCACAGCCTCTACAGGGTCTTCAGGTGCAGGGCGTCATACTACCATGATGATCGACATGATTAGCGTGCATCCACAGCCACCGGAATCCGCCCTCAGCCAGTGTGGGGAAGCCAGAAGCCGGCGCTGACATATGTGGCGTCAGTATAGTATGGAACACATTGTGTGCACTCCGGCCATGGCTGTCTCCGCAGATAACAAGCGTACAGGTTCGAGTCGATGCTGGTAGGCTATACAACCTCTGAATTGCGTGCGAGATTCATCTGTCTATGAACTGGTGTAGTTATCGTACTACTGCGCAAACACGGTAATTGACTCGGTGACTACCTTCTCCGACTATCGCTGTTCATCGCCATATCGATGAGAGCGAGATATCGGGAAAAATTAACGCTGCGCAATGATCGAAGTACGAGGCAGGGTTGAGGAAGAATGTGAGGTCCAGAGAGGGGTGTGAAGACACTAGAAGCTAGTGTTGCACTGCACCCTGAGACTTGCATAGCGCACATCCAGTTCGGAGAGCTCCTATCCTTGAAGCTTGCAGACAAAGATTATAATCACTATAGACGACTTGGAAAGAGACATATGGCTTGTGTATTTGGCTTTCATCACGTGAAATTCATCATTCGTTAGCCGACTGTGCTTATCGATGTAATGCATGGTCTTACAGCCCATTTATGAAGTAGATCACCTCTGTATTGGCTCTTCATCACGTGAAATTCATCATTCGTTAGCCGACTGTGCTTATCGATTAATGCATGGTCTTACAGCCCATTTATGAAGCTAGATCACCTCTGTCGCAACGAATAAAAGATGCAAGCATCCAAATATATTCCTTGTCAAGTCAACAGACAAGGTTCCGAGATACCACTTAAAAATAGCGGCGAACCTACAATACAGATGATCTAATCTTTAAATTCAACAGCCACCATCATCCTCGCCCCATGCTCAACAATCAGAAATTTTCTAAAAATTACCATGTCAACATTGCACCGATTGCAACGACAATAATCAACCACTCACCCTTGCCATAGAAAAAGCGGGTGCCCTGGGGATCCGAGTACTTGTTCGCCATAGTGTCAGGTTGCTTGGACAGAGGCGACGGTCCACAGAAGAACTAAGAATGGAAATATTTAAGAATAGGCCAAAATTTCGAGTAATGAAAAGAATACGTACCACACCCACGTCAGTCGAGGGATGTTTCTGAAACAATGGAAACTGAACACCCGATCCCAGTTCGGACGACCGAAGTGTGTGGGCGCACGGAGGGAAGTAATTGCGTCCTTCCTCAGCGCCGACATCCTGAACGATGATGTGTGTTCATATCATCCTCCTTGATCTTGGCAGTGAGGTAAATGTTGATCTCGATTCGGTTTCTGGGTATCCTGCTCCTCAATTGCGTGAAGAAGGGAATGGAACCACTCGGCAACACCAAAATCCCGTATAACCCATGTGAAATACACTTTTGACAAGCGCGTAGGCTTTGAGTGGCCGAAGTTGTTCATCCTATACCAGATGGACTTGAGGATCCTGATCGGTCATTAGTTGAGGAGAAAGATATCAGTGAAGGGAAGGAGACATACGACGCGAAAGGAGTACCACCGATACCAGCACCAACGAGTAGGATAGTCCTCGTAATTCAGATAATCCTCCGAGGCACTACCGAAAGGTCCATCAACCATGATGCGAGGGAGGGTGCGATTGATGGGCGGATTTATGTTGGTACCGGACGACGACTCCTCCAGCGGGCGCGCCTTTCTCCTTAGATTCAAAGTCGCATCCAACAGCCTCGGCCAAGCCTTCGTGAAGTCACCACGACGCGAATGTGAAACGGAGATGTAATCCTCCTCAGGCGCGCTGGTGAGAGTAAAAGGGTGCCACTGGAAGTACGAAATCTCGGGGCAAGACAAGAAGATATATTGTCCAGCCCGGGTAGTAGTCTTTTCTTTCTTGATCTGGAGTTCGACTACATCCGAGGGGTGCTGGATAACCTTTGAGATGTACGTGACATGACGTGAACGAATTTCACGAAGAATGCGCTCCCAGATCCAGATGACACGCCGACAAGCCAGTAGCGCTACGGTGAGAGTCAGAGAAATGCAATAAGATGGATAGTAGTGCTTCGCATACCCAAAACACGCCAATATTATTGTAGGAACAGTATGGAGGCCTGTCAGGTTTGATCATGCAGAACATGCCGTGCAATTGCCAGTTGATGAAGAAGACGATGAAAAGGTGATGGGTGTACCAGAACCGCTCGTAGTTAGCACGGCGACGCTTCTCCATGGCATACCACACCATGATTCCCAGAGCAATGGTCATGATCCAACCGGTAAGACCGGGTCCAGTGATAAAGTTGGCGAGAACGAACTGCTTGACCTTTTCGCCAGTGGAGGCACCGGGAATGTTGACCAACTCGGCGACGTTGATGATATGTGCACCAACATGGACTGCAGTGAAAATCACCATGGACCAGGCGGTGGCTTTGTGTAATAAGATGTTCTTATCGAACGGAATGATATCGTTGAGAGGCGTACGACGAAGGAGCGAGACAAAGTTGCGGCAAACGGGCAAAAGAATGAAGATCACGTCAACGTGAAGGATCAGCGCAGCAGTACGAGCGATAGCTAGAAGTAAGTATCATAAGTGACCAGCCTCAAGGCATCTAAATTTGTCACTCACGAAAGGTGATACCGAACGTAGCACGAGCATTGACCGAATTATCCCTGAGCTGGTAGTTGAGGAAACCGAAAACCCCAACAAGGAGATGAAGGAAGATAAATATGGCGAAAAAGAGCTGTTTGCCGCCGTCGTTGATCATCCAAACATCCCACTTTTGTTTCCAGCCCTTCGGCTCGAACGCAAGTTTGGGGATAGAGGTGTTCGTGAGGGACCTCTGAAGACCCTGGAGCCTCCTGCGCTCCGTCTTATTGCGTTGGAGGTGAGAAGGCTCGTGCCCATTGCTATAAGGGTTGGGCAAATCCGGGTGCTGGTCTAGTGCTGAAGGACGGTCGGAGAAATCGAGGCCAGACGAACGATAGGCCATCGTTAAAGGTGGAAACTGCTACTTCCTGCGCAGATAAGAAAGAAAAAGAAAGACGAAAGGACAGGCCTGCTGGTCGTTGAAGGAGGAATGGGAAGAAAAGAGAAAGTGGCAGAAGAGTTCTGGGTAGGCCGCTTTGATCAAACGTTACCATAGCAGTTTTAGTACAAAGAGCTCCTATCTGCCAAATTCTTAGGTTCCACGTGAACAGCCGAATCTTTGGTCAGATGCCGTGTTACAAATCACAGCATTTTGCCCAGAAATGCTAAATAGGGACATGTCCGATATTCGGCACCAAACTCTGGTGCTCAATCCACGGGTCATTTTGCTGGGATCAGAATC
The DNA here is from genome assembly GCA_030407065.1 of Armillaria nabsnona. Classification (NCBI taxonomy): domain Eukaryota; kingdom Fungi; phylum Basidiomycota; class Agaricomycetes; order Agaricales; family Physalacriaceae; genus Armillaria; species Armillaria nabsnona. Next base: position 4,386 of record JAUDQA010000065.1, read on the forward strand.
AGAGGTAACAAGGAGGTATGATGCCCGGGAAGCCGTATCCTGCCGTATCATTACTCTGGCTGCCATTCGCATCTGTATCACTTCTACCCTTACCTGAAACGATAAAATGAAACGACTTGCTGGCTGATTGAGATTCTTCACGTTGATGCAAGCTGTCAGGCGCCTCACGATGTTCAGCCTGTTCGTGCTGCTGCGGAATCAACGTTGCTAATCTTGGTAGGCATCACGACTGATGGGTCAATGCATGCAAAGCCCTACCGGCATCTGGGCCAGCCTCTGGTGATCCTCTAGTGCTGAATGCTGAACTTCATTAATGCTCTTTTAGGTGTATTGAATTTTCGAAAGTCGCTTGGGACGGTTTCGGAACGTCAAGCGAACCGGCGGGAGTAGCTATGCCGCGGTGGGAACCCTTCGCTTTCTCTTCTACTCTCTCCGAATTCATATCATGATACTGCGGAACCCAGTTATGTTTGGCATCGAGTCTATAACTGTTGCCTTTCCTTCGAACAAGACACTTTCAATACAAACAGAATCATCCGGGCACGGGTACTGGACATCTAATTCTGAACGCCCTGTCCAACACTGGATGATCAGTAGTCGCTTCCGGGATCCAAGGCGCATAGGATAAGCTTGCAGAGCAGAGCAAGCTTCATTCTGGATCGATCCATCTATTCGCCGTTGTAGGCAACCTATGGTCACTTCGCGAGGAGAGAGTTAATCCCTTGTTGTCAATTAGGAAAGGGGGATACATCTCCTTCTTCTCATTATTTACCGCGACCATCCTTTGATGGTAGTCAATATTTGCTCAATAACCTACTGCAATGGCCTCCTGGTCGTGAAACGGCTAAACAGAACGTGCGTACTCTTTCGATGGAATATTCGATGTCTATAACAGTCTTATATAGGCTCTCGTTCGTGACTAATATAGATGCGTTCTTACGGGCGCATGCCGGCAGCTTGTAAACGTTCCCAGCGTTACTCAGCACGTGAATATTCGTATTGCACCGACATGCGTATACAGAGAGCCTGAACAAAAATGTTAGGACCTGAACAAGGCTTTGATTCTTGGTCCGCCTTTCATGCGATAGAGGCTGAGATATGCCCCCAGCATATGTGAGCCACGTCTGTCTGGACGGCTCTTGAACTGTCTTGCATGCTTGATGTGACACGAGAAATGAACGGGGTGAACGTTCATAACCTCAATAATGTCATGACAATGTGCATCACATAATGCGCAGCGTTCACTGACTTGATGATTTGGTTCCAAGCAACGGTAAGTCGCGCTGCTGCCGGGAAAATCTAAGTTCGATTTCGCTTCTAGGGCCAATCCAACGAGTACAGAGTGCGTGCACATCATGCTCTATATATCGCTTACTGCCCACCGACAATCACATTTACAACCACCGATCCTGTTAACTTCCCAGTCTCTTCTTCTCGTTATCTTGCTATTCATACAGTGCACGCGCATCACACCTTTCCAATGCCGGTGAGTATGTTGATAAGGTGGCGAGGGAACGGGAGTTCACTGTAGTGTATTAATGGGACGGCGGGTCGGCACCGCTTTTGGTGATGTCGAAGATCGAGGTCGGAGAGGAAGAGATAACCGCCAATTCTATTCCGCCGTGAGCGGGCTGCTGGAAAACGGTCGTACATCACGGAGGTCCTATCACACCACGTCCTTAACAGCTACTAGTTCCGGTCTGGATCGATGTTCGAGGCTATTGAACCGGAGGAAAACGCCTGTCCACAGCTTCTGTCTGAAGAGAGCTGCCGCGCACTCCAGACCACAAAGTAGGATGTTCCTCTGTTCAATCAGACTCGGACCTTAAATTGCGAGCACACTGACTCAAATCACAACACGACTACGATATTCAAGTTCCTTGCTTCGAACTACGTTGCTCGCTAAGCCAAGACAGGATATCATTGCTTCTGTCTCCGAGAGATAACCTGATCTTGCTGGCCTGTTTCTCTTGTAACCGCCACCAGGTTTTTCGACCGGTGAACGAATTGAGGCCCATCTCTGATCTCGTTTTACCACAGCGCCGTCTTCCCGATATCATTCCCTTAATCTGACGACACGCAGTAAACCTAAACCTCTCTCAAGTGGTTGCCGACATGCAGCATCCGCAGTATTTTGCCCACAATCCCTACAATTCCAATGTGAATTATATATCCAAATCGACCGAGTAGAAAAGCCGACAGACCTTTGCTTCTTCCTGTGCATTTTGAATGTAGTCATTTTGCAACGCTGCGTCTACCCCCTTCCCTCCTATTTCTTCTGCAGCGCCCTCGAGAACCTTTTCGGGCATTTTTCGAGCTAGGGATTCTTCTTGCCCTGATGAATGGGCAGCTATAGTAGACGTCGAAGAGGATGAGCGATGCCGCATGGATCGCCTAGTTCAGCCCACTCACTCATTTGCGACTTTGGGACCGGTTGTGTTGAGAGGGGTGACTCCGAGGTCATTTTATCGAATGCGCTACAGATAAATGGTGGGATATGGGAGGACATCTAATTCGTTGACCCTCTTTAAGTACTCTTGAGTGCTTTACGAACATACAGCTGCCCTGTGGGTTTCAATCATGACGAAAACCTTTTGCGAAGTTCCTAGATTTCTATCGGTCTGGCCACTGCAGCATCTCAATGGTATTCATCTCGACAAAAGTGCTTCATCATCCTCTATGTATACTGCTTCGATGTGCCTATCTGCTGTCGTGACAGAAAAGGGACGTCTGAGCACTGCGCATCTTCTGTGCCTTCGGATGCTTTTTCTAACTTTGATATCATGAGGTGATATAGATCTGTCCATCCCTTAGCTTCAAGGTTTTCAATTGTGCAAAAAAAGCGTAATCATTGACTTAGGATTATGTCGCAATCGACTGGGTATCTCTGCATCATGCTGTACTCGGCAAGTGTACCATCAATCGCGTTGGTTCGAAATGACGAACAATCCAACAACAAACAATGTCAGACTGCAGTAAAGGCTCTGATCCCACGATAGATGCGATTTGGGTGCAATGATCGGTTCTAACCAACCACGGTGGAGATGATTGCCACCTCCATACAGGATACGGAACGCATGTGCGCGTTCTTGGGTTCAGGCATGAATTCCAGAGATTAATAGCTCTTATCTGCCAAGGTTACGAGGGGCTCTGATGACTCGAGCCTTCGTTCCCGAGGCTTTCTTTATCGCTACCAACGTTGCCGTAATGCACCCATCATCGCCAATGATCGTAGACGCGCGACCTCGCCATCTATACAAGTCTTCGAACTTGTCGCAGGACCGGGAGACATTCTGGGGAAGTTTCGTTTCACCTTGGATTTAGACAACGACAGACACTTTTTCTGAGAGGTTCTAAGTTCACGGGACATGGCAACTGCGACAAGTAGAAACGATACCCACAAGTTGAAGAGAAAGAAGTTGACGTTGGCTGCGTGGTTTCATTTCGGAATCATCCGTCCCATAGTAAGGCCTCCTCATACGTCCCGGAACACGGCAAAACACGCGCCACACAAGTCCATTGCTGTACCCCACAAACATTGCCATCATGAATACAGAAATCAAGTTGCTGATAGCCTCATGATTTGGGGCTAGGTATCAACTAGGTACAAGAGGGAGGAGAGAGCCCCACCACCGTACGGTCTTAGTAGAGCGGTTAAAAAAATGGAATGCGGAGTCCAAAAAAAAGTCTTCCGTACATGTACATCATGATGCATGAGAACATACTTGGCTTCTCGTTTCTCGCTCTTCCTCCATCTACTTTAGAGCTAATTCAGAGCGTCCGACAGCTCATGAATGGAGTATCAGCTAGTAGCTGCTAGTGCTTACGCCCTCATATTCAATATCCGTAACGCGGGCCATCTGCTCCTGGAGCAGCGTGTACTTCCTTCCCCAAGTCCTTCTTTATCAAGTTGTTTTCGGACAGGTAATGCACCGTCCGTCTCACTGTCTATCTGCTAATTGTGATGCTAAGTACTTAAGCGAATGCAGAAGGTCTTGGCGAATGTGCTGAGCTATCTATCCATCCCTTCTGACTATCTCTGGAAGCTAGTTTACTCTTTCACCTTGTCTATCTTCAATAAGCGGACTGGTGATAATGCGGGTATTCTGAGATCTCCAAGTAGTTTCGGATATGCCCTTGAGCCACTGGGAAGTCATGGTCCGATCCGCCATTAGAGCACAATATGACCGGCGTTTGCAAGTGGATAGAGTCTACGGAAGATACTTGGTTCATTAGCACAAAGTCAACGGTTGAAGGGATTCTTCAGGTACGAATCATCGTTTTCACCTGTACCTTCAATCGGGACAGTTTGTAGGATCCCCCTAGTGCGATTTAAGAAGTAGCATGTCGACACTCCCCCTTTTCCGCGAAAAATATCAAGCTTTACTCGCACTGAAGAGGAACAAGAAGAAACGGGGCACGTGTGGTTAACAAGACATCAGGATACGGGGTTTTCGTGACGAAATATAAAGGCGAAACGACCGAACACTCTAGATACCGGTTGTTTAACCTCCTCTGGTCTCGACCCATTGGCGGCTTTCAATTCCTATCCCCCGATGACAAATAGAGGTGGGTCAAATACACGGAAAACGCATTGGTGAGATTCTACCCTTATCCCGTAATTCATATTGTGTCTAATGAAAGAATATCAGGTCATAAACGCGAGCGATGGATTAGACTTCTTGTGTGGGGTTATATCCTCCGACTCGGGTTGTCCAACTACCTGCTGACAGGCAAATTGTGCTCGTCTCGGAGTATTCCATTTCTGTTTTGTTGATGATAGTCGCGTTCGACTCGTAAAATCGAAGCAACGGGGAAGATTTATGTAATAAGGTCAGTCGTGCTATATCATTGGGACCTTGTGCCAGTACCAATACTATCCTCACCATGCCAAAAAGGTATATCATCATCTAGGAGAGACTAATCAGGACAAGAGTTTCTTGTCGCGCTCGTATTAACGGGACCTTTCTCAAACGAAGTGAGTGGCGGAAAGGTTACATCTGTAGCAAAAGTGAAATGGGGACTAACTACAAATATACCAGTTGATGTACTACGAAATCCCTTTGGGAATAGGCAAGTTGCAACACGTCAGTGAATCTGTTCGAAACCCAGGCTAACTATCTGCGCCATGAGAAGCTCCAATCCTTGCCACAATATTAATATACACCCGGATCTTTTAAATGAGGGCATATAATATGTACAGTCGATGGAATCTCTTCTCGAAACCCCAAATCTCTTCACATGGCCAACTTGCACCTGAACAAGCCCTACGAGTTGCGTTTTGGTGGTTCCCCCCTGCCAGAACCTCCGCCGTATGTATTCCCTGCTCCTACCAAGGCGGACTGTATGTGTGCTTTTTGCTAGGTGCTATGACTATCTTATTGACTGTTGCATCGTCTAAGTGGATTATGCGGATCTCGCCATAATTGACCTTTCTAAAGCGTCGACTGAAGCCGGCCGAGCAGAGCTAACTCCTCAAGTATGCGAGGCGATGAACAAACACGGTCGGTGATGAAGGTATCTCCTATGTCTCTTCTAACCCTTCACAGGGTTTTTCTACGTCGTGAATCATGGATACACCCCAGAGCAGGTCTAGTCATTCGTATCTTTGTGAAATGTGATCAAAATTCAATTGTTGTACTAGACTGCTCGAATTTTTAGCATAGCGAACATGGCCTTCGACAACGTCGACGAGAAGGAAAAGGACACCTATGCTGGAAAGTCCCCCGACATCTACTCGGGATACAAGCCCAAACAGACTTGGGTCCGTTCGTTTGATTTCCCTAGTAAATAGTGCTAACCTTTGTTTAAAAGGTCATTCGCAACGACATACGCGATCAAATTGAACATTATAACAGTTTGTCGTCTTCCATTTCTTGTTTATCAACGTGCCTCTGATATATCATGGCTACGGTAGTTAACAAGTCAAATAAGCAAGAGCACCCAGCGGCGCTTCGCCCTTATTCGAAATACCTCGATGACTTTGCTCGACACAACCATTTCAATGTCGTCCATCCCATCTTGAAGTATGTCGTTGTCGTTGTCTAGAATACGTTGCTGAATATTCCTGCAGACTTCTTGCTCGGGGATTAGAACTTCCGGAAGATACTTTGATCAAGCAACATCAATTCGATGCGGAAGGAGAGTCCTCAAGTGCGAACCTTTCGTTTCTCACGCACGGCTGTCCTGACCATACATATGTCTCTAGTCAGGTTTATGAAATAGTACGTCTACTACGTGCCCATTCGTGTGCTCCCTTTCTCACGTTATATCAAGTTTTCCCCGTAGCAAGGAAGAGGAAGAGAAAACAGAGCATGTATGGCTGAAGGGCCATTATGGTATGCTGGATCTCGAGCTCTGTGGCACGAAGAGATCATTAAGTTCCTTAGATACGGACTGCGTAAGTGTGCTTTGGTCTCAACCCATCGGAGGCTTGCAAATCCGATCTCCTGATGGCAAATGGAGATGGATCAAACACATAGACAATGCTTTGGTCGGTCTCATTCTCTCTTCCTCGCTAGCCAAGGCTGACTAGAGAACGTCAATCAGGTCATTAACGCGGGTGATGGACTCGATTTCCTCTGCGGAGGATATTATCCACCGACTTGCCATCGGGTCGTCCAACCACCTGCTGATCAGGCGAATTGTGCTCGTCTTGGAGTATGCTACTTCTGCTATGCTGATGAAGACGTTCAGCTTGCCCCGCATACCGAGAGCCCCGTCTTGCAGAGAGTTGGCATCAAATCCCAATTGAAACCTGGAACGGTCACTCCGACTATGAGGCAGTGGAGATCGAGCCGCATAAAGTCTTATGGACAAGTGAAGTTAACGGAGGGGGCTGAGAAAGGTGTAGAAGAGGAAGTTGTACTGGGTGTGGTCGTGAAGCATTACAATTAGTCCCTCGTCGAAGCAGAAGGATAAATTCCAGGTTCGATTACTTACAAGTATACACATCAAATTTTGAAGTTTCTTGTCAAGAAGGTAGCTGATGGAGCTAATAGCAGAAAACGCGAACGTAGATGTTGGCTGTTACTTGAAAAACCCGTCCGGATTCCGATCCCTTACACCTGTTGTTCCACGTCGACGCGCCTCAGCTGCAGTGTCAGAGATCCTCAGCCCACAAATCTTCGTATTACTTCGGAATACAACGAATTCCTCGGGTCCTGGACTTGTAGAACGACTGCCATGGTCCCTACACAATGACGCGCAATTTGGAACGACTTTACTGGTTCAAACCCTCTCTCATGAAGTATGAACTTTTGAACGGTTACCTCTATGTTGGAAAAGAAGATTGTGCGAATGTGGTTTTAAAAAAATTACATATAGCATGCCACTGGCACCTATTTCATCGATTCGATGGTGGTTGGTGCGGAAGCATTTGAGGCGTGGTCACGCTACATAAAAGGAAATTGCCTCTTATCCTAGGACCATCTCTTGGATCGACACGACGATGACGATGACGACCAAACCAGAAACTGATGTCTCTACAGTAGTGGCGAATGAAGTGAGGTGAAAGGCCTGTTCAAAGTTCTATCTTCTTATTGCTCAAGATGGAGCCGTAGGGAATGGCATTTTCGTGGGTCCGAATAGTAAACATTCAAACATGCCGCCAACCGTCCACAGATATCTATTTTCGCCAAAAGAATGCCAGTGAGCATCACGCTGCGCTGGAGCTACGTGACGCCGTCTTGAGACTCTGTCGTGATGGGGCCTTTGTGGCCGTGCCACTGTTCCGAGTCAATACAGAGCCTATGGGACCCCATCCAGTGGGTAAGCTACCTTTCGCGTTTCGTTTCTTGGAATGCATTTGGTTGACTTCCTGTCTAAGGTTCCTATGAAATTTGGGTCCCCGCAGAGAGCTTCTCCTCCGTATTCTCGTTCATCGCGCTGAATCACGGACAATTAAGGTGTCTTTGATAGCTTATTCGTGTACAGTCATCATGCTCAAGGCTACTAATAGTGTTCTTGTGCACCCCTTGACTTTAGATGAGGTACGTCTATCCTCGAGCCCATCTATAACCAAATTCTGACTGATCCTAACAGCGAGAGTTCGTCATTGCCGCGTAATCGCAGAACAGCTATGACTCATATTTCGTAGGGATCACGAACATCGCAATGCTTGGATTGGCCCGCCGTTCCCGTTGGATTTGTCTGCCCTTCCTGAAAAAGCGAACTCAGTACCCTTGCAGTATCCGAGCCTCCGTTCGTTAATTAGTTCTCTTGGATTCGTCCTGATTTGACCCTTGTTTTAGGAATGGGATACTCTACGAACGTCCCTCCACTTACGATGGAACAGCGAAAGAAAATCGGGGCTAACGTCACGCATCTTTTAAGCAAGGAGAAGCTGGCGGCTAGACCACCTATCTGGTAGTGTTGGTGGTGTATGGTACAGGCTGTAAGCAAATATTCCAAACACACCGAACTTTGGGAGTAGAAGGATCTTCTTATGGAGCAAATGCCATTATTACAGCCCTGAGCTGAGGCTGCGACGGCAACGTCGTTCACGCTACAACATTTCAAGACATTTAGCATTGTCAATCAGTAAACATGTACAGAACCGCGATGCCGTTAGTCCGAGAAAGACAAGGGTGAAAGTCTGGATCGGGACAATGACCGTCAAGTGTAGTTTCAGTATGGAAGTGAGGATCATCGACTGTGCCTCTTCGTGGTCAGTCGTAGTCCTTGACCTTAACATCTGCCGCCGTCGTTCACAGGATAACGAGACGATCCGAAGAAAATTTTACCCACGGGAGCTTCCATACTGCAGCCGTACTAGAGCCTTGCAGATAATCAGATAATACCGCTTCAAGTTTAGACTGTATGCTGACATGGTCGGCGCTTAGTGCCAAGACCGGGCTTGTCGATTGATTCTCTCTTCTGCTAAAACTTTTAGACAACCATTTAGTTACGCATTGTTACACTGCTTTTTTCACTGTCCACTCTGTCTTAAGTCTGAGACCACACGAGCGAAGAGACCTCTCTTTTTCTCGCTCAGAGAAAACCGCATCACGTCAGTAGGGATAGACAGGTGAAAGGAGAATCGACCGCTCTGCCAAAAAGTAAGGCGTGCTAGAAGGTGGCTTACAACACGTTACGTGTTGTTTCGTTGAGCAGTGCCAGTACTACGGCAATGAAAAAATAAACTCGCTAGGAGCATCTACACCGTCAAGTTGGAACTTTGGTCATCGTCGTCATCGACAATGTACTGTTGTGACTTGTTGGGTTACGCAATTGCGTGATTGCGCTTGGATCGTTCACCAGTGACCACTCAGACAAAACTCCGGCTTTTTGTTATTATTATCCCCGGCTGGAATTCGACTTCAATTACCGCCTCATAAACAATTACTTAACTTACCTAGCAATGATCTTTACCCTGGACCAACTCGCCTATGCTTGGAATTCTCGCCGGATCGTATCTTCAGATTTGAAAGCCCTTGTCCATCATCATTTTGTCGGCTGTACTTAACACTGCGCTGCTACCGGTAAATTTTGTCTAAATTTGGCCAATCTCTGAAAACTTGCCGAAGCTTTCAACGTCTGTTTCCAGGCATGGGCCCGTTGACTTTGACCACCCTACCGGGTATTGACCTTTGTATATTGATTGTTAGGGCTCAGTGGCACGGATAGTTTCCACATAAAACGGGACTGTTGTCTTATAATGTCGTCCCCCTACCCTCTCGGCTGCCTCGCAAATTTGAAGACATGCCTCCGAGTCCATTTTCACCTGCGTACAGACGCGTGCGTTTACTTCCTCTATGATTATTTTCTTGCTAACAATCCCTTGTATTTTCCATCAAGCTGCCAACTCCCTTCGACACCGCTTCACTTGGTTCGATAGCCGTTCTCGCCAAGGAGCACCTCTCCGTGCCTCTGCCTAATTTCCCGAGAAATATCTCATCACCAGGCTCACTCAAATTCAAGGCGATTGGATTTCTGAGAAGACTGGGCATTTTACAATGCGACAATAGCGCCGGCTTTCCCGTTGACACCATCGTGGTTCTGTCGCCCTACGTTCACAAATGGGCCATCTACCTCTTGAAGACCCACCTCCGGCCGTCTGACGTGGAAGCCAACCTGGACATTGTCGTCTCTTCCCTCCACCAGATTTCCCATTTTGCGAGGTATCCGGCCTCGAATGCACTCCTGCCGAAGTTCCCTGTCTCCAGAAGTTGTACCCTACATGCTGGAACTCTATGTTGATCTGCTCAGAGTATCCAAGCTGACATCATCCATCGTTCCCACAATTCAATCCTACCTTGGAGATTGCACTGTTGGGGGGCAATGTAGGCGCATCTTTGAGAGCGTCCCGCGTCACCGGCTCTTAGCTTGTATCAACCCCGTCAAGGATGCAGGGTCTACAACATCTTTACAAATGGACTTCGAGGATTTATACGCTGCCCTGACTTTGATGAATATGCATGGCGCTTTCGACCCCAAAATTAGGAATGAATTCCTTAAGAAGAACGCTATCAAGCGGATCTGCAAAGCACTGCAGCGTATAACGCCACACGACTCTCAGAATTTCACACCTAGTCGCTTGCAGCTACCCTCTATCGCATTTTGCATGACCTATCTCTGCAGTATTTTGTCCGCCGATATTTCACTTGCAGTCAGACCTATTCGCCACGGGCAGCTCCTTCGGTCCCTTCTGCGATCCATCATTGTTATAGTCCAAGAACCTTCCCCGGTGGATCGTTCAAAGTACATCTCTATCATCACAGTTATGGGTATAATTGGCGACTGTTGTATGTGGTGGCCGGCACTCAGGGCGGCTGTAACTGCTCTCAAAACTTTGAGAAAGGAGGAAACTCAAATTCTACCGAAACACGCAGAGCTTCGAGCGTCTTGGTTGCAGATGATTCAAAGGGTCGAAAATAGGTCTCAACTGCGCGACAACATGAGATATGTACCCCACTGCCAAAACCCACAGGTACTCTGATGCGCTAAAGTGTGTAGACGCTTTGCTGAAAATCTTCTGCAGTGCACAGTAGTCGGATCCAAGGCCCTAAAACGATACACCGCGTGTTTAAACATGAACGTATGTTCCCCGGAATGCCAGGAAAGGGAATGGAAAAACGGTCATAAAAGAAAAATGTCGCTATCTAAGAGGTGAAGACCGTATCTCCATGTCTGATTTTATCCGCCCTCATTACTGGTTGCAGCGTCTCCCTGTCCTACTATGCGGGCCGAGGATGAGGACTTCCTTAGGTACATAATCATGCAAGACATCCCGAAGTGCGAACAGCTGATGATGCTTAAAACTCTGGAATTCTTGACAAAGACTTACCCGAGTGTTCTGTGCTTGGATTACCGTGTCAAACCCGAGCCCTTCTTCGTTAGATTGACGCCCGTCGCTCAATGTCCTATGGTCGGGCAGGAACTGATAGACAAATGGAACCTAAACAAGGACACAAGTATCATCCTCCAACTTGCACTTCCTTTAGCTCTTGATGGAATTACGGTTACCCAAGTTGTGGAGAATTTTGATGTTAGTACAATACGTGTCGTCTAATTCCATTGAGATTTACCGAGTCGGACATGGAGTAGAGTTGTTTGATCAATAATGTCACTGGCAGCGGTGAACCTTCAAACGGTCGCGATCTGCGGCAAATCTTTAGTCGCCGGTTTAGACACTTGAGACTGTAGTTTCTTTCAGTCATTGGCGCATCTTTCTGAGACATAAGGATTACAAAAGGGTCTGGATGACAATGAAGGCGGGCTAGAATCATTCATGGGCTTCTGTGCAACGCCTTCCGGTACACCTGAGCCTTGGGTGGAAGAGCAGGAGTACTACGGTACGGTCCCGGTAGCGCATGACACACCCTCGTCACCAAGAACGACGAAATTAGCGAACGCACTGAGGAGAGGCAAAGCCAAGAGAGCAACAGAAGAGTGACGAGCAAACGTTGTACAACTGTGAGGGCTGTTCGACTTGACAATACGTAGTGGTTTAAAGCTTCCTATATAGTCTTTTTGGACATCTATGTCATTCACGAAGAGATTTCCCAGACTTCAATTGCGCCCAGGATGAGTAGAGCCCAAGGCTGACACGAATGAATTTCTCACCGGTACATGTGCGTAATGTTGGAAGCGAACATCCGTCGATCGGTGAGCTACTGCAGTTTGTGGTTTGACCTCTGATGCTACTTTAATGTCAGAGTATAGATAAATCCAACCGCCCATTCGCGGCGTAGTGATGATTGAGCCGAGCGATTTTGAAACTGATTCTCTTGAAACCTTTTGGAACTTCGCGTCGATTGTTTTGCTTTACGATTACTTGACAACATTGTTCTGTTAGTGAACAGCCATGAGAATGAAGATAATATTAAGTAGCCTCACATAAACATACATATGGTTTATATGTAGGACTTTGTCTGCTTTTTGGGCGTCGGCACTACTCCCTCCTGAACAATCGACATAACAGGCTTCTTAAACGTATCGCTCGTGACCGACTTGGCAGCATGGCATGCACTGACCAGTTGCCTTACGAACGACCGATTTCCGCCCACAACTGTCAGCTTCTTAACCCCGGGCAAAGCGAACGACGGATCTTCAACCAGGGACATGTCCTGTTTGAGCCGTGCTTTGGAGAAGGGAAGGCTATGCGTGAATACGACATCCAGCTCTACCACTTGCGCCGGCAGCCGGAGACGCGTGAAGGAGGGGTCACTACACCACCAGTTATGGTAGTTCACCGATACCCGCTGGACATTGGGGAGGTATTTTGGGAGCAGTTGCATGATGCAGCGGATATTGTTCCAAATGGGGTGAGGTAACGGGTTGCCACGGTAGGGATCAACTTCGAGAAGAAAGGAGATGGACCGGCAAAATTCCAACGGTGAGAATGGTGAATCGGTAGACAGAAAAGCCACTGTTAGCCGCGGCAGGACGAGGCGGAGGACATAGTTAAGGTGAGAGGGGGTGAGGATGTGGATGTCGGTGCAGAAGACACGAGTGAACTCCCAGGCGAAGGATCTGCTGACGAGGAGAGGTGATGTTGCCATTTGGAGCCGCTGGAAGGGCGTAAGGGGGAGTGCCCATGCCTCCGCGATGATTTGACCGAGTACTTCGACGGGGAGAGTCGATAACGACATGGATAACGGAGGGGGATGCTGTAGGGGCCATGTCTTTATAAACGGAGGTGCCACTCCTTTTTGATCGTCGATCAGGGCCTGATTCACCTCATCCATAAGCAAAGACATTTTATTCTCCGAACATAGCCTTTGCAAGACGGTGAATAGTAAGGATAAGCTCCAGAGGCACCACAGGAAACCATTGGAATAGACGAGCACAGCAATAAGTCCTAGGTGGTACTAGACGCGGATCGGATCCTCAATTCTCCGCCGGAATGTAGAGTTCCAAGTGTGACGTACTAGGACAAGTTGAACGCGACCTCTATGATTATTGGTGAAGTATCGAGGCTCCGCCCAAGTTTGCGAAGTCGTCTAGGAACTTCCAGGAAGCCGCTGAGGAGCACCGAGGTACATCGTAGGTTCGTAGTCGGCAAGTCGAACCGAAGACTGAAGGTCGGCTGTGGCTGTGTGCGTACATAATCGTCTTTTCATCATTTTTCCTCCAAGGTTATCATCATCAAATCATCATCATCATGAACAGCCACCCAACTCTACGCATTCTCCGCACTAGGCTTCAGGCGATCCACGATTCGATATCTCATTTCCAGCCGCCAACCAGGAGACCTCCAATACTTGACTCTTCTCTGGATCTCATCGATACTCAATGGCTGCAACAAGATCACATCCCAGGCCTCAGAAAGCTCAAGGATACCATCAAAATCGATTTAGATGTGCTAGATAAGGTAAGGAATCATTCCTGTGTGAGGATCGTGCCGTTCCTCACCTTGCCGTGTCACTTTAGTAGTTCCTTGAGGATCCCAAGTCTGCCAATTTACCGCCCTTGTCGACGAATGCGCCGTACCTCATAGCGGTGTGGAACGAAGTGATTTGTGCGCCCTGCTAGAGTGGTGTTGGTTTTCAAGTCGTTTTCTTCAACGCCACCGCCCTCTACACCAGTATCACGGGAGACCAGGAAGGCAGGTGGTCAAAAGCCTTCCGGAACCAAAGTGGATGTGGTAGCCGACCACGGACGTCGCTGGATACGAGTAAACACGTCAGTTTCCTCTTCTGCATCCCAATTAATTGGCGTTAAATGTGTCCTAGAATCAAAAACTCTCGAATCCTGGCTGAATTCCGGGAAATAGACTCCTACTTGACTGATTCATCCGACGAGGAAGAGGTATCTGACGAAGAAGAGATTACGAATGGGATCCACCGTCCGTCACGGACGCTGGCCCAAACTGAATTCGACAATTCTGTATTGCGAATGGGTCGCGGTCTGGTGGAAGCCGCCAAAGCCAATACGTATGAGGTGGCCTCTGTCGACGGAATCAAGCGAATTACCCCCCGAGTAACTTTGCGGCTTACCCGTCTTGACCCATCTGAGACGAGTGAAGACGGCGAGCCCACTGACCCCCGGATAGCCCAGACAATACAATGCCTTTATGACATGGGAATAGACGTTGCTCTAGGGGAGAGACAAGGTGATGAGATTCCCATAGTTGCCGAACCACCTCCATCCGCGTCTGTACCTCTGACTCTGAAACCGACGCGGCGCATTAACCTTGATCTCTCCGTCCTCATCGCTCTTGTCTCGGATCTCACACACGCCAGCCTCCCCCAGTCCATAGACGAAGCCAACACGCGTTTCATTCCTCCGCCGCGCGTCAGGGAATGGAAGAAAAAAAAGGACGTTTCGGCCATCGAAGACGGGTTAGATGAGCTGTCTATGTCCAGCGACCTTGCCAAGCATTCCCGGGCTTTGACTAATCAAGTGTTGCAGGAGATGGTCAAAGGCATGATACAAGAGCTCAGCGATCGACTGCGCGGGAGAGTATATGGAGTTTTGGACCACGGTCGAGGCGAAGGAGCGTTGCCTACGTATAGTATCCAAAAATTGGAGGCCGAATGAGAAACGGCGCGCGCAAGCCTTGTTCCTCGATCCAGACACGGAAAACCTGTTCTGGCAGTCTTCTCGTTACGCCAAAGCGTTTATCCCCATACTCCCCATACACCTATATCCAGAGGACCGCGCGCTACTCATGCCAACCACGCCAGTCCCATCCTTCTTCCATTCCCTCCAAAATACCTGCCTAGACATTCTCTCCCTCGAGAACACCTCGGCCCCCGCCGGGACGAGTTCGAGGGCGGTGATCACCAAAGCCAATCCGCGTCTGACGGCACATACAGTGCAGAGTATGCTCTGGGGTGCCAGGCTGGGATGGACTACGTTGACGGCTAATAGGACCAGCGTGAGGGCCATTTTGAAGGAGATAGAGGTGCGGAGGAAGGCGGCTGAGAGTGATGCTGTTCAGGAGGAGTTAGTGGAGGGTGCTGATGCCGCTATCTGGATTGTAGATCCACGGAGCTTGGCAGAGGGTATGAGGTCTGATAGTTAGTGGGAAGAATTAGATGGAAGTAGCTAGAAAAACGCGTTTTTCAGGCAGTTGCAGAGTCCAAAGACCAGAGTGGGTGCCATCTCAACAGATGTACGCGTCTCGGTGTGGCTTGAGAAGCATGGAAGACACTCGCGGAGGAGCGACTATAAGATAGATACTTTTACAGTATAGCAGGACGACGGCGGTATTAGCGATGTAAGCGGGTATTCCGACACCCGTGATTTCTTGGGGGGGGGGGGTCGCGATTACCGAGAAGGTGGGAGGAAGAAGGAAAGGAGGCTGAGGGCATGCATTGAGAGGCCACGCCCTTTTATACTCGTCGGCAGCAAGGGCAGGGATCTGCGCATGATGATCGGAACGCGTCATAAAACGTCAACAACTTTCGTCACCATTGGCAGCGCGCACTAAGACTGGTGACCGTCTACCGGACCCTTGTTGCAAGCAAGAATAAAAAACGCAAGTCCCGATAGATTTTTCTACAGTACTAGTAAATAATGTACAACTCTGTATGGACCTCCTGCGGTTAACAGATAAACGTGGCAAGTCTATCGTGGATATGAGAACATTAGATTTGGATTTTGGATGGTTATGGATTCGGAATGGAAAGATGCGCAAGCAGAACTGCGCCGAATCGTAGTGTCGGTGCCTTCCAATATATGCTGGGGAACAATCTCGGCATCCCTGGCTCCTCGTCAGCTTCATCGTAATCATTATCCGAAGAGGTGTTCCCCGTGGATTCCAAAGCTGTAGCAAACGACCCGATGGAACTTGCACGCGAAGCGGATCGTAGGGATGTAGCAACTTTGGGCGCGGAACGCGAGCGAATGCTAATGCTTGGTGGTTTTGCTTCATCGACTCTATACACATGATAACTATTATACATTTTTTCGTGGTGGACAGCAACGGCGCGGCCCCAAAATGCTTGCCTTGTCGACCTCTCTGCTACCCCAAACTTTCCATGTACACACATCGAGTATGGCTTCAGCTGTGTGGGGTGTGAGGATATGCTATCACGAAAGATTGATTTCAGGTAACTAAATTTACACTAAACGACAAACAACATTAAATCAGCAAAGAAGTACTTGTCCAAAGGGGCTCGATACCGCCAAAGTTCACGTAGTCTCGCCATAGTTTTCTACTTTCCACCGTATTGATCGAGATCACGAACAATTTCTCAAATCTCTGATCCCATCTTCGCCACCCGACTACCCAACTTGACCATTCCGATACATCCATGTCTGCAAACGATCCCTTTCCGTCCCGATAAAATTTAGTACCTATAAGTGTATACCAGCCATCTGGGATCGGGAATGCATGATACGCGAAGACGTTAGATATGTAGGGCAATGCTCCGGTGCCATCTTTAATAACCAACTCTCCCTGTCGAGGCTTCCCTTCTTCATATGATCCACGGGCTAATCCAGAAACAAACCCTGATTCGATACAAGGACCCTCATACAAAAGTCTCCCGTCCCAGCTTCCTTATGAAAATTTTTCGAGGAAACGGACGGAACGCTTCCGGACACGGAATTCTCCTCTCCGTAACCTGTTTCCACGACGGTCGCCATCGCTGGGGTCCGTTCCCAGGTTCAGGGTAAATGAAGAACAATTCCAACTTATGGTAGGATTTCATCGCATCCATGAGCGCGTCCCAGGCATCCTCTTGAGATTGTGTCTCGTCATATACGGGAAATACTCGGACCCCAAGGAATATGGACGCAGAGAAGGTATGCCAGACCTGCCACCTTATCCAAAGGCTTCGTTGACTTGCAAATCTGCATCTGCCACAGGAAGTAAAACACATCTGCTCCCCTTATATGTTCCACCAATTGCAGCTTTTCTCTGAGCTTCGCGTTGACGTCGGTGATCAAGTCAACGTCAGTGCTCCCACCAATAATCGGAACGCTGGCGGTCTCCTGTAGGGTCCAGGCGCGGTTGAACCAATTCCGCTCGTTTTCCAAGTCGCCCGGCTTCAAACTAAGAGGTCGTCCGAGTCCACTGAGGTAATACCACAGACCCAACCGGAGGGCAATAAAGAGATCCGATGGTGGGCACGTCGACCTTCCACTCTTCCGCGCGCAGATCCTCTCTGTGGCCACCCTCTTGCCTCAAACACAAAACATCCAACCACACATACTCCACACTCATGTAGCTGGGAATCAACCATTGTTGGTTCAGCATCTCGATTCTGATGAGATTAAGATCCGC
>JAUDQA010000066.1:0-19987 GCA_030407065.1 Armillaria nabsnona
GTCGCTTATAAAGAGGAGGGTATCGATGTGGGATTTTGGATGATTCCTCGAGAGTAGAATAAGGCTAACGGGGTTGGCGAAAAAGGCCAATCGCGTTACAGCTGTTTGAAAGGGAATTCTTAGCGGACATCGATAGCTAAGATACTCAATGGTATATATGTCTAAATACAGTTTTAGCAAGGTGATTATGGCTTACGGAAGGTAGAATACGCACATAATACTCTAATGAACGCAAGACTACTCCTTTTCATAGGGAGGAAGGCCCCATTTCTCGGGAAGGAAATCATCGATGGAGCTGAGAGTGACATCTGCCTTTTCGTCTCCAGTATACTCCACGCTCAGAAGATTGGTATCCGGTACCCACACCACTGGGATTCCATCAGCCATCGATGTTTAGTATACAGAGAAATCAACGGACCGTTCATTCCTGCGCGCTTCCCCGCTTGCACGCCGGCGAACCCATCCTCAAACACCAGACCTTTCTTCCTCTCCAAATTCTGGTCTTCCGAGACTGGCCCGGGTTCGCCTACATCCTTGCCCAATAACTCTCTAGCGGCGACCAAGAAGATGTCCGGTGCCGGCTTTGCTTTCATATCGATTCCTTCCCACCTCTCATCATCAGCACATACGACGTTCCCTTCGAAACACTCAAAGACCTCGGCTAGATGGCCCCACCTTTTTCTCATACCTCAGCCTCCCGGAACTAGTCGCCACTGCGATGGGAATCCCGTGCTTTCGAAGGTGCTGCACGAGCTTGCGCACGCCGGGGAGAAGGGGGACTGAGGGAAGTGTTTATCTTGGAGGATATTCTTCTGTACGATGTAGGAGTCGACGGATAGCGAAATTGAGGGGAAGAAAGAGAGAAGGTGCTCGGCCGACGCTCTCTCGGCTATTCAATAGTTGTTTAAATTTGATAGCGAAAGATTCTGTCAGACGAACGTTTGCCCATGCATCCTGCTTTTATGTCCCAAGTCATCTCCTTGCCATACAGCGCCAGGATCTGATCTATCGGTGTACTGTGACTCCAGTATGAGGTGTAAGGGAATCATTGGACGCACTGGTTACTTGAGTATGGATCCTTTCTGTATCAATCAACAGTCCTGTTACAAATAACCCAGTGAGACTCAGATATATCCCTCATCAAGGGACACTTACCATCCATATCGAAAATTACATATTCTACTGTGGTGGCCGCCATTCTTTCAGACTTGGCAGTGGAAAGGAAGATATACCGGTGCAACGTGGCTGTCATCCTGGTCCGATGAACGAGGCATTTGCAGATACGAACTCCATATGCTCGCTGTTGCTTTTTATTGCATTGTCGCGCCTTGAATTCGGGGCATGACAAAATGTTGGTGAGGATGACAGCGGGGTTAGTTGTCGCCGTTCGTCGCGATGGCCCCGTCGGGGCCGACAATTGTCGTAAGGTCGAATTGAAACGTTCGATAATTTCAAATGCCACGTGGATCTCACGCTCTGACTGAATACGACGCAGCTCAACAAATCACCGGTTCTTACATACCATTACTGTATCGCCCACCCTGACCACCACCACGGACGACGCCGGGCAGATATCACCTGAATTGACGATAATAGCTGTTATTGACGGCGTCTCGTCGTTGATTATCCTTTGCTCACTGGTAGAAATACTTGCTCAAACCATCATGGCCTCCGAGTCAACTCCGAGTCTTCTTCGACGTCTCCACCAGACCTCTATCCGATATTCAAATAATCTGGCTCACCCAATGAACGTTGAGCCTATGGACGTTTAACCATATTCCGGAAGAGCGATCATCCGCGCGGAATGCGGAAATGCTGACGGAGAAAAAAACATGACTCAATTTGAACGGAAGGAAGAGTTCTCGCACAAATACCACCATGTCTATGATAGCTGCAAGGTATGCCTCGTGCTTATCTGGCTCTGGTAATTGCTAACCAGTACTACAGCGTAAGCCATGCAGGACAAGATACAATTGAGCTCGAAGATATTCGTCCTACCCCTTCTACCTCCCAGTCGAATATCGTACAGGACAACGCTGAAGATTCTGATGAAGCACCGCTCAACGCAACTTCCTTGCCACCTATGGTTCGTATCCACCCTTATCGCATCTAAGCGTCTTCTCACCATTCAACAGGATCACGGCTTTGACGCTTGGGCGTACATGATCAGCGCATGGCTCGTCGAACTCCTCGTCTGGTCTTATCCCTTTTCTTACGGTGTTTTCCTTAACTACTACGCCTCACACGAGTTCAAAGACTCATCGTCTACGCTCCTTGCGCTTGTTGGATCCCTTTCAACAGGACTGATATACCTCTCATCGATAGTGGTCTTTCCCGTAATCGCTCGATACCCAGCGCGGAAGAAGCAGATGATGTACGTCGGCCTGGGGTTAAGTGTCGCAGGGTTGATTGGAGCTGCTTTTTCAAAAACTCCGGAAATGCTTGTCCTTACTCAGGGCGTCATGTATTCGATTGGTGGAAGTAAGTGACATTAAGCGGGTTTGTAAAGGACCATGGCTGATCTCACTCAGGTTTCCTTTACTTTCCGGTCACGACATACCTGTTTGAGTGGTTCTCGGACAAGAAAGGATTGGTACGTCTCTTATCTTGATGCAAAGCAACAAAATTGAATAATCTGTGCAGGCGAACGGACTTATCTTTTCAGGCACTGGTATGTTCACGTCTCCGACCTGCCTCGCACCAGCTAATACGCATATAATCCAGGTGTTGGTGGTGTCGTCATGCCAATTATCATTCAAGCCCTGCTTAACAAGTACGGACGCAAGGTAACAATGCTGGCCATGGCGACCAGCTTTGCTCTCATGGTGCTCCCCGCGTTCCCCCTACATCAAACCCCGTGTTCCGGCATCCCATATCGTCCATCAACGGCCGATAGACACTCAGTTCCTCAAGTACCACCCTTTTTGGGTCCTCTTCGTTGCCAACTTGGTTCAAGGACTGGGAATATTCTTACCCACGCTTTATCTGCCAAGTAGGTCCACTTCATACTTCGAGGCGAGATGTTTCTCATATCTTTCTAGCCTTCGTGACGGATCTAGGACTGAAAAATGCGACCTCAGTCGGAACCTGGTCCTTATCCCTGATGAATGGTATGTTCAGTCTTCCAAGATCGACCTGCATCGGACTAAAGTCACTCGGCAGGCGCATCTGCTCCCGGCCTGATCTTCTTAGGCTACCTCTCCGACCGCTTTGACCTGCGCATATCAATCTTCATCTCCGCCCTCGGCTCATCCCTCGCCGTCCTTTTTATCTGGGGTTTCACCACCCACATCGCGCCATTACTTCGTCTTCGCCTGCATCTACGGGTTCCTCGCTCCAAGCTGGTCAGCAATGTACCCTCGATTCATATCCACGGTAGCAGGTGATGATCCACACCAGGCGTCGATTATGATGGGGATTTTCATGGCTGGACGAGGAGTGGGGAACGCGCTTTCGGACACCTATCTCGTCGGGGTTGTTGCGCCCTTGGGCGTTCACGGGGAAATCGATATTCCCGTACAGTTTGGAGGGTTATGTAGGGATCCATCCGTCTGTGTCATTGGTTTGGGGTAGTTGACATTCATTTATAGGGCCCTCTCATCCTGTTCACGGGTATCACGCTGCTCGTGAGCACACTTGGAATCAGCTATCGCAAGCCAGACCGGACCACTACAAATATCGCAGAGAGGATACCGAGGAGGTTCAGGCGCGCGTCAATATCGCTGCCGTGATTGTCTGTGGAGATAAATCATTTAATCAAAAGTACAGGATTGGCAAAGTCTCGAAATACCTGATGTCGGACATGACGTTTAATAGTTTATATCCTAAATCTCCTATTCGTTTGCGTGTGCGCACAGTAACAACACCAACGTATATAGATACTGTGGCTGTGTAGACTTGAAGGAGGAGATAAGTATTAACCCCAGCGACAACGGTGCCTTGATTTCATCACCGTTCTCTTCCTTATTTAATAAAATGGGTTGTCATGAGAAGGTCCACGCCGTCGCGTCGCTGTCGTCGCATTATTCTTAATTATTTTCTGCATTATGCTATGATTTGCAGTCAATGTGAATAAGTACCCTGACCTGACGCTTCACCGGAATGGTTCGACATTTTTCTGGACGCGCTTCCCTGCCAACCCTCTGCTGTACGTGACCTGCTAATTTGCTACCGTCGATGGCGTTATTGACAGCGAAAACCCCAATTCTTTTTCGTTCTGGTGCGGAGAGCAACATGGGTAATCCCCCCCCTTACACACTGATTCGAACCCCACATCATGACAGAGTGCCACAAAGCGAACGGCGCGTTCGTCATATCTGGAACGGAGCGAACAGAAAATCATGGTGCGGCGCTCACCGGAAGGTCGGTCCTGAGTGCGTTCAAAACATCCGAGAATCGACCTCCAAGTCGCTGTCCGCCTCTTACGATAAAAGACTGTCATCTGCCGTTCCAGCTGCTTGCTGCCGAATATCCAATGACTTGCATACCAAGGCTACGAGAGAATGGAATCCAAAAAAAAGGATGAACATGGAGCCCTCCATGGACAGCCACGGAGATACCCTGCGATGGACCGTTGTGTTTCCGTCTTTGTACATGATTGTCCAGTGTCGACTTTCGCAAGGCTTAGAAATGCGAAGATTCGCGGGAAGGGCACTTGTTCCTGTGCAAATGAAACGAACTGACTGCGGAGCAGACGCGGAGGACAGATCGGCGAACCAGTTGCGCCTACTGACGCCCACTTTAACCCAACATAGATCGTGGAGGTGATGGAAACCGACTGCGTGCACAGAAATAGCAAACAAGAATGCCTAGAAGGGCCAGCTTTGCAGAAATACATTGATACACGCTGTGATTATCATTATTCAGGCTTGGCGTATCCCCGGTCGATGCAAACAGTCTGAGAAGAATGAGTGACGGTGAATATATGCGTTACTAGGAACTACATACCAGTTACCTCAACCGCAAGAAGGCTCTGCCTGCCCAGACGCGAAAGTCCTTTCCGAATGACATCTTCTAACTCCCGCATCATCGTCATCACGCCCTCCCCACCCTCTCTGAGTTGTATTCGTACTACAACCTTCCTCAGTTCCCTCATTGTGACCGTGTGAGCACCTTGTCCAGTTCCTCCCACTGATAAGACTCGGCGAAGAAATGAGAAGTCACGTCGCTCTCTTCAACATCCGCATCATAAAAGTGCACTCCGACGTTGATGGTAAGCTCTCTAGCTGATACGCTTCGTCCGAAGCCCCTAGTGTATCAGTCCACCATCGAAGCAATGGCTGATGAACAGGACTGTCTGAAATCGACAACGAGAGTGATTGGAGATGGCGGAGGTTGAGGCACGGTAGGCCATCTGTGATTGACGAATATCCGGGGTAAGCATTGTAAGGCATTGTGTATCAATCAATGACGTGCCTGGCCGACTAATCATCCGCATCGCTCCAACGTCCAGCCTCTCCCAATGTGTCTTTAGTCGCGTCTAGGATGCTCCCGATGCTCTCCAGGTCGTCCGTGCTCGCGGGCCTTACAAGGAGCGTCTTCAGACCACGTAATGACCTCAAGTCCACGAGCATTTCCGCCACGTCCGACCCATAGGAATGGTACGCCAACTCGAGCGTGTCAAGCTCATTCGGAGTTATCAATGACGAAGGCGGTGAAGATGGCGAATCGCATTGAAACTGATGTAGACTGAGATGCTTCAGCCGGGAGAAGCTCCGTATGAGGCTGTAGAATCCATCCCTGTCCTCGAACCTCAGAACGTTGAGGAATAGGGTATCCAGAGGCTTCGAAGATAACGCCGACTGCACCAGTTTCAGCACCAATGCGTCGACGTTGACAATCGATAACTCTTGCAGGTTGGTGAGAGCATCGAGGATGGTGTGGAGTTCTGCCGGGTCCCATTGTTCCTTGTCGCGATTGCCTAAACCGATCAACCTCAGCTTTCTAACATATCGCAGGACGGATAGCGGTGGCGATGAGAAGGGTGGACGGCACTTCCTCAATGAAGAGGCAGGTGAAGGTGGTGCGAGGACCAGCTGTCGAAAGAGGTGCGTGCGTGCACGGTGAAGGAAGACGCGGCCTGCGAGCGCGCTGGCCCGGAGAGTGTGTATGTCTGTCTGAAGTTCATCGATGATAAGGTCGATTAACTCTTGAGGAAGTTCTGGTAAGCAGTCTAAACACATTAGTCAGGTTGGAAACCATAGAGACAACAAAGAGAAAGCGCACTAGACGATCCCTGTCCTATCCAGAATCTTGACATTAGACGGTTCATGGTGGCTCGGAGGGAATAGTATAGAATTGGTCCATTCGATTCCTTTGGGTCTTAAATGGACATCAAGTAGAAAAGAATGGAGATCACGAGCCGGCTCAAGAATAGCTGCGAACGGGAACCTGACAACCACCTGCCATTGTTCTTGATCTCAAAAGAAGGGTCCTAGGGAAAACCGCCAGGGTGATATTGAAATGATGCCGTAACGATGGAAAATAGGAGTGTCTCGGGAGGTGGAGGATGCTTTTGACCGGGACGCTTCGTTCTGAGCCATTCGGAAGCCTCTGTCGACCGACAAATAAAACAAACCTCCAAGGACGGGACCGAAGGAAGTATTCGGAGCAAGATCGATGGAGATGTCAGTGGATTAAATCCATCACCATAAATGATGCTGTCGAAACGGAGCAGCCTTGGGCTATGCTCTCCCCAGCGCCCCCGAATCCGCGCATTAAAGTGCAACGACCAGATTCCAATTCTC
Source organism: Armillaria nabsnona (assembly GCA_030407065.1). NCBI lineage: Eukaryota > Fungi > Basidiomycota > Agaricomycetes > Agaricales > Physalacriaceae > Armillaria > Armillaria nabsnona. The sequence goes on from JAUDQA010000066.1 coordinate 6,747, forward strand.
GTCCACTTCCACGTCCCTCTCCAGAGAGTGTCCTGATATCATGCCCAAAACACGATCCCAGGCCTATGTGAATGCTCTTCTTCCGTGTTTCGGAAATGAGGCCACCATGTGCGCACGTCATATTCCAATTCTGTCTCTCTCACAAATCGACATTGAAAACTTATTCACTCCCGCATTTCCGGACCACTTGTAGGATAGCGACGGCACATGGTTTCGGGAGTTTTTGCACGCTGTACTGGCTTTAAATCATTAATGTCGACGTCGTCGATCAGATTTATCGGCTGCGACACCGATGAAGATTCGAGCTGATCTTCACCGGCTTTATAAGGCTCCCTGGCACCACGATTCTTCCACGGACCCGCACTCGCACTCGCTCTCGGTGAAGACTGCATCGTATACCGGAAGGTTTCGCCCACACGTAGATCCTCGCATGTTGGCATCAATGATGATGAACTGTGGCTTCATCACACTCCCAGCACATGCTAGCCGTCGTCACCAAATGCCCACCATCGATTTCGACCAGCAGTGAACCACCGCGTACCCCCTTAGCGGTCAATCAGAGTCGAGACCGCTCATTGTTTCGTTCTCTCTGTGACTGGTGGGTGATCGATTAATACTAGTGCTCCCACCAAGCGAAAACACCCACATAGAAGCAGAAGAAGCAGCGTCAGTGGCACTCTTTCTCATCCCAAGCGAACCGCCATCGTCTTTCTGCTCCGTAAATGTCTACAAATAAGGTTCAGCGACACCTGGTTCACACGTTAATCCGGCTAGAGCGACCTTCATATACGCTGTATATTCCACATGACGGCAATATACTAGAAATGGGCAATTGCAGGCGTGATCAATTGCGCCATAGTAGTTCGCTGCCGGCGTTGACGTTGTGCATTCCAAGCACACGTTAGACGATGATTTGAAGTACGTTGACACTGCCCGTTTGCCGAAAGCGGTCTAGAAATGCTCGTTTTTGCAAGTAACAAACGGTACGTTTGATACACTCACGCTTGTTGGCCTTGATCAAAAAATTTCGTGACTCGATGGAAGACCATGCTCTTGGGCCACAACAGTGAAGGGCTTCCTCATGTCAGTGCAGTTGCTGTTGACACAGAGCACTAGCAGTTTCCCTGATGCATTCGGCAGGACGTCAACATCCAGCGACCACTCATCGTCCGCCACACCTGTCAATAGACGAATGGATTCTTGCATGACATCGACGCTAGGTGAACCACGCCTTCTCATGCTTTGACGTGTACGGTTATCGATATGCTCCTCCTAGCAGCCATAGAATCCGATGTGGCGTATTTCTTGACCGCGGAAATAGCGCACAAGATAGCTTGTCTGGCTGACATCTGAGGGTCGACTTTACGGGTCTGGACATCGTCGCTATTGGATGATGATGGCAAGGAAAGGCCCAATTTTCCTTCGTTAGCTTCCATCCATGATCTGAGTGATAAGGTGTACGATAGCTTTAGCATTCAATGATTGGGAAAAGTTCTTCTGGAATTGGTGACTTGGCTTCAGGATTGCGCTTAGCGCTGATCTGAGCGAGATTGACCAATACGGAGCACTTCTCAAAAAAGCACCGTACTCGTCCACTCGGAGAGGTATGTCGTGCGTCGAGCATTTTGTCTTCACCAGTGCGCGGACTTCAGCAGAGCCATACGAGACCGTTTAGAAACTGCACCAAAGAGCTCTATGCACCTGTGTTGGTCCAACGCTTCTTCCGAGCGACTCGATACGCGATAGTGGACAAGTTGGATAGGAAGCGCCCTTTGGAATATAGCTGGAGCGCCAAGTTGCAAAGGGGATAGCTTCACATGTGCTGACGCTCGGCGTCAACTCATTCCTACATGGTTCAATCAGGGCTGACTCCGAAGGCTCTATCATGCCGTACCTTGAGGCCGACCTCGCCTTCTCCCCGTTTGGCTCGGCCCCATCATACTGTCGGCTTCGAAGCCCTTCCCTGTCAACAGGAAAACAAGGGCGCGTAAAATCGCAGAAAACCTGAAAATATGCGCCGGCATCGAGTGAGAAACGTCGGCTGGACGGATCAAGAGTCGATTGGAGGCCAGTGGCGCCTGGAATTCGATATACGGTACTTACGAGTACGGGGATAATTATGTTGCTCTGTTCCGCCTTGATCTTCTCGTGAGAATACATATACAGAGTTTTGCAGCGCTATCTTCGCTCCATATACGGCCGAAGCAGTAGCGGCAAGCTTCAGAGATTTGCCACTCGTGGAACGGTCGGGTGCATAGAAAAACAAGATTCTAAAGAAAATAACGAGGCAGATGCCCCAGACGAGAAGTTAGTAGTAGTACGAGAGCATGAAGGCCACGTGCGTCTCAATCAATCAAGTAAAATTCAAATTCACTGTTCAGCTTTTCCGATCGCGAGCTGGCCTTCGTAAGAGTATCTATAATCGCAAGGATCGCGTAGACAATTCAAGATGGTCAAAATCGAATACGTTCTCTTTGACATGGATGGTGAGTCTCCCGTCTCTACCCGTTTTCCATTGAACTGCAATTCTCAAGGCAGGCTTAATGATTGACTCTGAGAAGATCTACACCGATGTTACCAGTACGCTTTTCGGAAAGGTATTTTAACAAAGCCATGCTGACGCCGACCCGATTCAGACGCAATACTAGCACCATACGGCTGCGAGATGACCTGGGATATCAAAGCTGGGTGTATGGGTAAACGTACGTAATATTCCTCCCTCGCTCTCCTCGATCCAAATTCTCACCTCACTTTCAGCCGAAAGAGCAGCCGCTGAGCATCTCTTATCACATTTCCCCGGCATCTCACTCACGCTTGAGTCCTACCTCACACAACGGAACACCCTGCAAGACGCAATGTGGCCTACAGTCCCCCTTCTGCCGGGGGTCGCCAAGCTCGTTTTGCACTTGAAGAAGCACGGGATACCTATCGCTGTCGCCACAGGATCGAGACGAAGAAACTATGAGCTCAAGACTGGACACTTACAGGGGGTATTTGGGTGCTTCGACGGACGCGTGGTGTGCGCGGATGATGAAAGATGGGTCATGAAAGGAAAGCCTGAACCTGATATCTTCTTGGTAGCTGCCAGAGACCTTCTCCGTCGTGATGTAGGTGAAGTAAGGAGCGAGATTTCCGAAGCGCACAAGGCAGAACGTAGCAAAGGACTTGTGTTCGAAGACGGGTTGCCCGGAATGCAGGCTGGGAAGCGGGCCGGGATGAATGGTGTGACTCCTTGCTCTACATTAACTTGTTGTGCTGACAAACGCCGTTAGTCATTTGGATACCTGATGCCAACCTCCTAGATGTGGAATATGTCGGCGAGGAGAAGGCTGACGCAATGCTCAGATCAATGCAAGAGTTTGTTCCGGAAGAATGGGGACTGCCTCCTTACGACGCCGAAGCGTAGGGCCTTGTAATAGACGCGCTAAATGAATTCCCAGAATATACAACCTTGCAAGATAGTAATGAACCCAAATCCCAAAAGTAAACATACGACCATATAATCCTCGCCATCAACTCAAGCCGAAGCGTCCTGGTCACCCGATCTCGCAACGAACAGGCGTCCTTCATCCCGCTGCGCAATCCTGTCATCCGAGGGAGACCGCCTGTGTTCAGTCACCTTCCGCTCCTCGGACCAAGTCTTCGACCACTCGACAGGTCCCGCGCGTTTCTCTTTCGACTCTTTATCTTTGGTCGAGGACGAGTCATTCTGCTCTTCGCCTTTGGTCGACTGTTTCTGCTCTTCATATGTGGTCGGGTGCGAGCCATTCTCCTTGGTGGTAGAATTAGATTGATTTCCGGCGGAGTCATAATCTGGGGCGCGAAGCTGACGTGAAGAGATGGAAGAGATGGGCTGATACGTAGATTTATCGGAGCTATGATCTTGGGCGCGAGGATAAAGAGCGCCAGCGTCGGAGGAGGAAACCCCTCGGCGAGTCTGTGGTTTTGGAGTGACGTCGCTTGATGAGCCAGAGGTCTTCGATTTCGCCTCACTTTCGGCCTTCTTCACCTCGTTCTCCAATGACCGCTGCTCATTGTCATTGTACACACGCGGACCCGGACTCGAACTCGCCCGTTCTTTTCTACCCTCATCCCCATCGATCATCGACCTGCGTGTCTCCTCAGTTCGGCTATGCGAGATTATCTCAGGCGCACGGGCCTGCATCGCCATGGGCATGGAGCGGGTTGTCTTGGTTCCCAACAAATAAGCCGACGAAATGAAAGGAGCGCGTTTCGAGGCGGGACTCCTTCCGGTGTTGCTGGGCAGAGTATTCGCAGAGGTAGCGCTAGGCGATGCGGAGTTCAGAGGGGCAGCATGCGCTACGGCGAGCATGAGAAAGGCGAGCATAGCGAAATACATCTTGCTGGGAAAGGGCATTTAGAAGGTAGTTGTGTGTAGTGGATGGGGATTGAAGCTGCCTAGCAGGAGATGTGGGAGAGCAACGGCGAGATGGCCTGGAAACTGGGCGATGTTGGGGGTAGAAGGATAAGAGGCGCGCTTCCTTTGGCTGGCTGTATATATGCGCGTTCCGATCACGTGCTCGCGTAGCCAAATTAGTCGTGTCATCATCGTCAGGACCAAAACTCTTCTGCCTGGTTTTGGCACGGTAGAACGCGTTCCAATTGGGGAAGCCGTCAGGATTCCTCACTTGCGGTATCGTTTACTCTCCGCCGAGTCCCCAGACGAGCGGATATCGGAGTATTGAGCAAGAAGGAATTCCGAATTCGACAAACCCTTCTTCTGGACCATCTGTAGAGTTTTGAATGCGATTTCATACGTCCTTACTGGTTATTATCTCGCATCTTCAATATTCACTTGTTCTACTACAACGGACGCGACTTGCTCTACGATTTAACAAAACAGACCGGAGCAGGTTAGTTCTACTCCCTAGAGAAGACAGTTATGAGCACGATGTCGTTGTGAAGGCCCTCCCTAGCGCGCAAACGCTGGACATTGTCCGACTTACGACAAGACGACAAGGTTAGAAATGCTGTTGCGGTCCCCTGAGCATTGACTTGGCCGCGGGCACGGACCTCCTTCGCGACGCCGAATATATCTTGCTGCCGCCAATTTCACAGCTACTTCCGCTGTCCTTTATAACCCAACCCCTGCAGTCCCGCAGCAACGAACGACCATGAACTATCCCAGTATCATCAACCGCGAATTCGTCCCCTACCCAAGCTTCTACCAGACCCGTGATCAGCTCACGACATGTACGCACTGTACACGATGTTTCGCTGCCTGCCCCTGCAATGTCAATAACCTGATGGTGTACACCGACCCCTGTCACAACTTCAAGCTTGTCTTCACCGACGGTGCCTGCTCTAACAACGGCCAGCCCAATGCGACTTCGGGAATAGGCATAAGCATAGGAACCGCGTCAGAGTACCGATGGAGCATCCCAATTGATGATTCCATTGGTCGCGGCAAGTCCAGGACGAGTCAGCGTGCGGAGCTGTTGGCCGCTATCTACGGCCTGAAGAAGATCAATGAGGTGGAGATGGATCAGGTTGAAAGCATTAGAAAGCACGGTAGTACTGTCCACAGGACCCCCCACGTCAACTCCCTGGGGATGCGTGAATTCGTTCCTAAATACGTCGTCGTCACAGACTCCCGCTATGTAGCTGATGGTATGACGAAATGGCTGCCAGAGTGGAAGGTGCGTAATCGGATTTCGTTAGTCGAGATCACCAAACATAAGCCATCCAGGAAAACTCGTGGAGAACTTCTCAAGGTAGAGAGCCTGCCAACATTGATCTGTTTGCCGAGTTGGACAATCTTGTTACGCACTATGAGATGATGGGATTTCAAGTGGGATTTTGGAAGATTGGACGAGAAGATAATTACGAAGCAGACTCACTCGCGAAACAAGCAGCGCGCGCTGCATGACTTTCCATCTCCCCCAGGAGTCAGAATTTTAGAACCAAGAAACTTGTAGAGCCTTGATTTACATATCAGTACTATTGACCTCAGTTATTTCCATGATCTTTGGATGCTAGGACACGCAGATGGGCACCAGTCGGTCACGCCCAATAAATACATTGTGGAGTCGAAGGTGGGAATCGCAGCCTTGGCGGAAAGCGGTATGGGACCCCTGGTGGTCGACGTAACCAGCCAAGCTGGGATGCATTATAAACACCGTTGCTTGAGTCAATGACAGGGCAACTTTCCCGCTAGTTAGTGCTCCTACAGCTGTGCATCTCTGAAGTGTTATTTAGTATGGAATTGTCGATGATCCTTTCACATATAAACTACACTCCATTGTCATTACTCGATAACTCGATCTCCTCACGACTGGGTTCTCCTGGAATAAACCGCCGGACCCTACGCCACGCCGTCGACCAGGGATGCCGCGGAGAATCCTCATCTTCTTGGTCTAGTCGCATGAAATTGGAAGACGCCGTGTCAACCTTCCCAAATGCACCCACACACCCTGCCTCGATAAAGGCTTTAAAATCGGATACGGTATGAGGTATGTCATGCATCCCCAATGCCCATTCCGGGAAATCAAAGTCTTCCAGCTGTCGTAGACAACGAGACCAGGTAGGGTCTCTGGGATGGAGAAGAGCAAGACGACGAAGAGTCCTCACGTCATCCCATGTAATGAGGGTTTTGCAAGAAGTGAACAAATTATCGGGCTCATACAAGTATTCCAACGATTGCTGGCGCACTTGAACATCCAATTGTTCGGATGCCAGTCCAGTGACAATGAGGTCTAAGAAGACCGATAAAACGCGGCCGTCCTGTTTGCGTAGTTGTTCAAAAAGAGTCGACACAAATAAGCAAGAGCCTCATTCGTAAAGGAAGTGTGCTGGAGGAAATAGGTACCCCAGTTCGTACGCCGTATGATAATAATCCTCATGGTAGAGCGAAGTCCGTGAAACATCCTCAAAGGCAATTTGGACAGATTTGGTGGCTAGCTGTGGTGTGCACCAGTCTTTGGCAAGGAAGGGTGGAAGAGAGAATGTAGAATTGAGAACTCGGAAGAAAGTTGTTAGGGGCAAAGATCTGATCACGGTGAGTTAAAGTACCGTCAAATTCAGCGGACGAGATCAGCGTGTGTAGCAACTTCAGGACAGCATGACGATTGGTGTCTAAGACGACGACAGGTGGGTTGTTGTCATATGAGCTGACACCTAGGAAGTCGCCAATGCCTCGCAAAATCCTGCTGAACAAACTCAGACTGTCCAAAAAGGGAGAGGCGGGAAATGCCATGCTTCGCATGGAGGGTGAGCCGGCCATATTCAAGAGAAGATAGAGCCGTGAATCTTGAGGGGGAAATAAATCGATGTGATCCTGGCCGAAAATGGTGGACTCAACACCGACGTGGTCTTGAAGTATGACCTCAGCGACATATAGGTATAAGCACCTTTGAATCGCCATTCGAAGGGTAGTCACGGTGTTATCTACGTCAAAGATTTTCATTCCTTTACGCTCGATGACTCGGGTAGGGGGATGAAGTCGGCGCTCCAATAGAACGACGGTATCTCAGTGAACAATAGCTGCATCACTTCGAGGTTATCGCGACCAGATGGGAGTAACTTCTGAAGCAGATATGCCCATACAACGGGCTGTAAGTGAAGAGTCGTAGGGTCATCGGGTACGACTTTCAGATTAGATATGACCAATTCTCGGATCTCTTTTCGACAATCTGTCTGAATAGACAGAAGGTCTGCATAAATGCCAGGGGAGAAGCACTCCTCGGTAGGTCGCGGCATTCTCCCAATATAGAACGAGTCTGTGAAGCGGAGATGGGCCCTAAGGAGACGATCCACTTTATTTTCATGCACAGAAACGTCTTGGCTGGAGCCAAGGGTTTCGAGAGCTGTAGAGCATTCGAACGAGATGTGGGCTATACGACACTGTAAAGATTTTACAGACTTGAGTGGCAAAGCGCTCGTTGATTGTATCACAATGTTCCGCACGCTGGGGTTGGACGACATGTGAATGAGCCAAGCCAGTGCTTGCACGTCGGTTTCATCCGCACTATCCTCGACAGCTGCACGCTCAGCCTCCCTTAGTGTGCGAATGGTAGGGGCCCCCGAGGTTGATATGCGGGCCGGCCGTGTCCAGAGTTTGGTGATCGGGGACATCAGCCAGTTGAAAAGGCCATTGTGCAAGATATAGGTGTAGAGAGGGAATATGTATTGCGACAGCGGAGTCTTGTAGGAGCATGACGGGTATAGGATAGGAAGAAAGTTGGTGACGATGTAGGCGGAAAATGATATGAAAGTAACTGCTCCGACAATACCTGCAATCGGCGCGCGCAAGGGGACAATAAAAAGGACCAAACCCACAAGAAAGACAGCCAGTGACACGCTCATGAGGACAGGTAGGAGTCCAATGATAAAGGCTACACGCCATTGCTGAAGACCCATGTATCGGAATTGACGGACGCGACATCTATCGCGCGGTGTTCCTGATGGCACAGACATGTACTGGTGGATCCACTGCTTTGTCAAAACAGCGAATAGGGCAGTCGTAAGACTCAGTGAGAGACTTGTGAACCACAAGCCATTGACCCACGAGTCGGACGTTGAGGGACGAAAAGCGATGTCTGAGCGAGGAACATCATTTACGAGGGAACCGTTAGAGGCGGAGCGTTGGACATTGATGAGCTCGATCAAAAGCGAGGCAGTGACCTGGCCGTAGTCAACCTGGAGGCTCTGTGATGTCTGAGCGACGAATGTTGTAACCACTGCCGAGAAGAGACCAGCCTTTTCTTCTATTAATGAAGGAGTTATCAATTTCTGAGTAATTGTACTCACGAAGACGAGGAGAACATCTAGTCCGTCTCTCCACCCTTCCACCATTTCAATGTCAAATGGAGCGCATTCTTCGAGGTATGTTCTCCACACCCTGGCTGTCGGTCCCATCTCCTCGTGTCGCTTATCCTCTGGGAATTTCTGCTCGTAGTCAAATGGGTCGTTCCCTGGACTGTTCATGAGGCGAGCGGCCGGTGGAAGAGAAGAATAGACGCACCTTTGACGATATATTCAGGACGCTCCATACCCATTGTCCTGCGCCTCGACTTGCGTCGTCGACGCTGGGAATAAGACGTCAGATTCTCGACCTCTGGACCATTATCCTGGGAGATATGGGGAGTCCTTGAATGACCTTCACTCTCAGAGACGTCAGGCGTCGATGAATGACTGTTGTCCTCGCTGTCCTGGACGGTGCGAACAGAAGGCATGGGAGTCAATGTCAGAGTGGAGGTCGCGTGTAAAGCGTGTTTCTTAAGCACCTGCATTCTTCTCCCACGGTCACCGGCGAAGTCCTTGCCTAGTCCTATCATTTTTCACTGGAGGAAACGCTGGTAAGCATGCTTGAAGAGATAACATGATAGCAGGGCCCGCGAGTGCCCACTTCAAGGCCACGTGTGAATTTCAAAATTCCGACGCGACCCCTCAGCTCCTTCTTTTGTCCTCGTTGCACCGGATCTCGTTCCCTCTGCAAGCCTCAGCTTCGACGTTCAACTTTTGGTAGGGAAGAAGGGTCTATCGTTTGAGAATGAATTCGCTGGCGTACGAGCGGGAATGAACGGCGCGTTGCTTTGCTATTTTATCTCTATCAAATATTGATGCTAATGGGATCCCAATAGTGCGCCCGCCGAATAATAACGATGTCCTAGATGTGGACTATGCTAGAGAAGAAAATTCAGATATTACTTTCAGATCTATCCAAAGGAAATGGGTCTCCGCCTTATAGAGAGGACAAGGCATCGTAGTCTTGCGTACGTGCGTATTCTGCCTTCCATAATTTACTATTTTTAAGCATTTGTTCAATATTTATTTAGATATATTGTACTTGGCTGTAACCACCGAGAAGTATAGACTCGACCCAGTCTCACTTCGGTTGATGACAGCCGCCCGAGTTGATCGATTGTCATCAACTGGTGGTGAGACTGGTTCGGGTCTACGAGAATTACATTTAGAAAGTTATGACCTGTGTAGCCTGCTTTGCCAATTCGTCGGCCTTGTTCAACTCTCGAGAAATTATCCAAAATCCCACATCGATACCCTCCTTCTCCACAGAACTGACGGCTTCATCCAACTTCAAATAAAGATCAAGATTCGCAGGTCGTTTTCCCCTTAGACGTGCGCATTCCTTTCGTCTGATACTCACCAGTTAGCTACGGGTCAAGAAACTCAAAGACATGCGTACCTTCCATTTAGGCAACCACTTCGTCATACCCAACACCACATACTCCGAGTCGGATGCGATAATCCATTGAGGACGAGTTACCGAACCAGAGTCGCCTCTAGTGTCATGAGTCTTGAACGTCCGCAATTCGTGCCTCTTCTTGTTGCGATATTTCTCCCCATCCGTCTCAAAGTGTTGCATACGCAACTTCTCCAATCCTTGAAGGGCAAGCCAACAGCTCCGCACGTTGACTGGTCTTCTTGGTGCCCGGATCCAATGTATCGTCAACAGGGATACTCCATGTATCCCTCTCACCGCTTCCAATTAAAATCCCAATCCCTGCCGTCGCGTCTAACCCCCCATTATTGGAACATGCCCCATCGACAAAGATGAGCCTGAAGTTGTGACAGGGAAATAGGTTCCCTTTGAAAGACTCGTGGTGGCAACATGCCACAAAATATGCGCCGCAGTAGGTGCATTGAGTGATCAGCTCGTCGGGGGAGAAGGCCCTAGCGAGTCGTTCGCACAAAAGGAATCTACGGTCGAAGATTCCTTCGGAGGCATCATCGTGTTCAAGATCCATGAGTATAGTGAAGAAAGAGTGGTTCACCTCGTGTTCGATCCATATCGGGGGACACCGAATTGAAATATCGAATCCTCTAGAAGTGCGCGCTTCTCTTTGTTATATGTCGCCGGGGACGGCGCTCCTTGGTGAGATGGAATTGGGATGGGATCCGGTAGTGCTATAATGCGGGTGCGCGAAACTGACGTGGGGAGACGAGGGCCAGAGGAGACGTGATTGAACGCTTGTCTTGCAGCAAACTTTTGAAAAGAGGTACGTTGAGCAACTGAACGTGAGCACGCTTTTGTTTATGCGAAATGTTGCTTAGGTCTACCTCCAGAAGCAGGAAGCAGCGGAAGAAGACCCGTGCTGCAGCTGACGAATTAAGCAATGAAACCGGAGGAGAAGGACTCTTCCTGCAAGTTGATTTCGCTGATTTGAACTCTATCAAGCACGCGGTTTCCGAGATAAGCCCTCTCTTTGGACGGCAAATTGTTTGGCTCAACTCGAGAATCAGAGTTTCATGTGTACAATAATGGGTATGTCAACCTTAGTATGCTCTCGGACTTTCCATTCACAATGGCGTATTCTGTCCTCCCTTATGTTTAGATGCTCTGACCGAACGGTTTCATTATATGTCCTTAACCCCGTTTTCCAAACCCCATTCTCCAGGCGTCTTCTACTTCATCAGCCTTCTCATCCCTGAACCACGTCTTCGACAATGATCTCAGGCTTCAAAGCACACTCAAGATGGTCCCAAATACCGTAAGATGCAAGCTAGCGTTGTGTTCGCAAAGCAGATTCGTAAGCCCCCTACTCGTCGCACGGACTAAATATTTTTGAACAGCTATATCAGAAGATAGTCGCGTGGATCACCGAATTGGCGAGCAGTTACGCAGATCAAAGTATCATCGTCACCCAGAAGAATTTTGGCAGTTTACTGATATTAAAACAGCTATTCCGGGCACATCGCTTGAACAGAACCTCTTGGGCCCTCAAATCTAGTTCCGCCTACCTAGGACTCGAGATGGTAGAAGCATATCTTCGACATGCCGCATCTGCCGCAATACATACCGGGAAATGATAGAATTCCCGTTTCAACAGGTACCGGACTCAAAATATATCGTAGCAGATACAGTCAACGTGTGGCCCCCGGTACGAACGAGAAGTTGAAGGGACTTCCTGATCGAACTAGGTTTGTTGCCATGAGCATGGTTATCGCTGTTCCCGATACTTTTTTCTTTGCTATTTGGGCTGGTTACTAGATTTCAGTGAACTGCTCAGCCTGTCTTGTCCAAGGGTAAACAAATACCTCCCAGCTCTCATGCTTACAGCACAACTTCGACGTTCGTGAGGAGCAATCCTTTGGCGTTTTTCGGCTAGCGCACCGGTGTTCGTGTCAGGTGTCTGGTAACGAGTACGGCGGTTTTCCAAATGATTCAAATTTTGCAAAATGATTATTGATCTCTCCTAGTATGCTTTACGCGTCACGGTGTTTTTCAAAGTTCCAGCTGAGACATATCATGATCCTGATCTCCTCGCTTGGTACACTGCTCACTTGCTGCTGTGTTCGACGAAACGGAGAATGCGCTCCAGAGTCCCCACAGGATCTGTCTCGCGATACTGACTCGACATATTCTATGATAGTGATCACAATCATGATCTAAAGAACCTGACAGCCTTCTGTCTCTGATGAAGTATCAAGACAGAGTGTCGGCTAATGCCGTCAAATCAGCAGCAGCCATCTAGAAACGGTAGTCAACACCTTTAAAAACCCCAGTCAAAGAAGATTTGCTTCGTCTTTGGGCTGCTTCTTAAACACACGCCCACCATACTACGTTTTGTCTGCTACTATGGTCCATCTTTCTCCAACACCGGATTTCATCCTATTTTCTGGTATCGAAGTTTTAGCGATCTTGTTCACTATGGCTCTTTGGGGTAGGACGAACCAGTCTACTGTGATCTTCGTTGCTTGATACAAAGACAGGAATCTCCTGCCTACAAATGTCGGTAATTTTGTCCACACACAAGTCGCAATCGACTCACGGAGATCTGTCACTCGGTAGTTTTCTGTACTTCTTCAGGTACGACTTTAAGCAGCACCGATAAACTCCCACATTAACAATTGCCTTCACAGAAAGATAGTTGCTATATCAGGCTTTTGGTAAGAGATTCCGTTGTGGCGCCCCCAAGTAACTCATGGCTATCCCGTAGGTTACCTGGCTCTGGTCCGTTTTCACTGTGTGTTCGTAATATTTTTGACGTCTATGAATAGGTCTATGGATACAGTGCATCAGGGCCTACTTATATCTGGAGGTAAATGTTAATGCGTATTTGTTCATCGAGCGTTTCGACTGAGTACATGTCATCTCTTAGTATATAAGGCGATACGCGAAACCCACAAAGCAGTACAGATCATATGGCTTGTACGTTCTTCCAGCTCTGAGATCGGTCTGTACTATAAGGTTGTCCCGGCTCGACAGAGTATTTGGTCAGTGTTCAATCACCATGAATGCCGTTAACCCCTCTGATGAT
>JAUDQA010000067.1:0-18506 GCA_030407065.1 Armillaria nabsnona
TCCTGACTCGTGGGTCATCAAGAACGAGCGCCAGCTGGTCAGAGTCGTCGGCATCGACCGCTTCAGGGATATCCGTCGTGCTTGCAGCGACACCGCGCTCTCGTATTCACTCCAGGTCATACGGCAATGAAATCATTACCCTTGCCCTTCTTCGCCTCATTTCTTGACGCCGTAATTGACAACTGCTCCCATAATACCACCAATATCACCCGAACACTAATTGTATGCTCCACCGCGCTTAATCCTCTCTTGCATCGTCGCTGTCATATATTGCTTTCCAATCTTGCATCACAACTTGCTACTTAGATCCGTTATATTTACCGACTGGCTTCACTTCACGCACATAATTAATTTTTAACTGCATTTTGATCTATTCTCAGCATCTAATATACTCATTCAATTCACAGTATGTATTATCCAGTTCGTTTTCCGTAGTGGTACTCCGTCGAGTAATATGGTAGCCTCCGGTTATTTACAATAAATTACAGAATTCAGCTTGAAGCCTTTTTGCGAGATGAAATTGGAGATGGAGACCTAAACTGGATCCGTTCGGACTTGAGATAAATTTTTGTTTTTGCTCCTGCCATTTCGGTCCAGACAAGGCTCGTTGCTCTCGCGGCCATGTCCCAGCCAGCAATCCTCTGCCAGAGCACCACATGTCCCAACGGCAACCCCCCTTCCAAGCTGGAATGTCCGACCTGCAACAAGTAAGCGACCCATGCGGCGAGCTACCAGAATCTCACGTCGCCCAGGCTAGGCATTCGCGGCTCCTACTTCTGCGGCCAGGAATGCTTCAAGGCTGGATGTGAGCGCTGTCCGTAATTTATCCTGGCAACCATCCTTATGTTATCCCAGGGGCAAGTCCTTGCTCGATGCAGCGTCTGGACCCACCAATTGACTCGTCGCCTGCCTAGAAAACCCACAAAATCATTCATACCCTTGCTGCCGCAAAGGACGCGGCGGGCGATGCCATAGAAGGTGTGTTGCTGTGTTTCGTCGTCCGTGTTTTATCGATTCATCGTGCTCCAGACGGTTCGTACAACCCGTTCCCAAGCTATGAATACACCGGCTCCATGCGTCCTATGTATCCGCTCTCTGCAAAAAGAATGGTCCCGGATCACATCCCCCGACCAGAGTACGCTGACGACGGTAGGGTCATGACTTTTGTTCGTCAAATGAAGACCACTCTGTAAGCTTAACTGTGTCTTCTGCCGCACAGGAAGACCCATGGCCGAGGCTAGGGCTGCCGGTCAACCTCCGAGAATACTCACCAAAGAGGAGCAAGATAAGATGAGAACGGTCTGCAGGGTATGCTTTCGCCCATTCCTGGTCAACCGCTGAAACAAATCAAAGTCAGCTGGCTCGCGAGGTCCTGGATATCGCAGCTTCGCATGTCAAACCCGGTGTTACGACAGACGAGCTAGACGAAATCGTTCACAACGCCTGCATCGAGCGCAACGCGTATCCATCACCTCTGAATTACCGTAACTTTCCAAAGTCCGTGTGCACGTAAGTTACTCCATCGATCATCAGCAATGGTGCTATAGCCTGTCGGGTGTTATAGATCCATAAACGAAGTCATCTGTCATGGGATTCCCGACAGACGGAGACTGAAGAACGGCGATGTCATAAATATCGGTATGTTCATTCATTTCATCAGTTTGGCGATAATTGCTCACGGCGTTTACAGATGTCACCCTATACTATGATGGCGAGTAAACTTTCTTCCTTCTCTTCAGTGTATTTATCCCGGGTTCCAGGATATCACGGAGATCTGAATGAAACATACGCAGTAGGTGAAATAGATGACGATGCTAAGAAGCTCATCCGCACCACTCGCGAATGCTTAGATGAAGCCATCAAGCTCTGCAAGCCAGGTGCTCTGTTCCGTGACTTGGGAAAAACTATGCAAGTGCCTCCGGGGTCTGTAAATCTTGTTTTTGTTGACATCACGCTCTCAGAGAACCCATCGCGCGTTCCAACGGTTGTGCAGTGGTGCGATCCTACACGGGTCACGGTATCAATGACCTTTTCCACACCTCTCCAAATATACCGCATTATGCCAAGAACAAAGCCGTCGGAACCATGAAGGCAGGCATGGTATGTATTCCAATTCTTTTGTGTACGGAACGCCAGTAAACGGGTTGCATAGGTCTTCACAATAGAACCCGTCAGTTCATCCTGTCTTCAAATCGATGAAGTCTGATATTCTTTCTAGATGATCAACTTGGGGCACAACTGGGGCGATGTTCATTGGCCTGACAACTGGACTGCTACGACCGTGGATGGGAAGAAAAGCGCGCAATTCGAAGATACCCTCTTGTATGTTCTAGATCGCGTTGTTCACATCCATAAACTAAAGTTTTCGCCATAGAATCACAGAGACTGGTGTAGAAGTCTTGACGGAGGGAAAGAAACGGGATCTATAGCAGTCTCTAGAACACTTTGGTTTGTGTCCGTCGTCTGCCAACTGAACAGGACCACATGGCTGGTACCTTTTTAAGATCGAGTCTAATGACTTCTTCGCTGTGAACACACTAATCCATGCACTCGTATCTAGATCATCTGATGCCCAGCCAAGAAATTCGGGTTGCCGATGGTGGTTTTCTTCTTCCGTTATTGACTGGCCGTAGGACTACAGGCTCTACACCTTTCGTAAAGACGAATTTAATGCGAGGATCGGTATGCGGCCAATGCTTCTGGATCGAATCGTGCACGCTTGTGTACCTCAAAACAAGCTGATTGGGCATATTTTCGAAGTAAGGGTAATCTCTGACGAGACTGACCCTGACTGACGCTTGGGAAGATCATTGGGGCCTTGAAGCTTGTACGCCCCTGCGTGGTGCTCTAGAATCTGAACGATGCGAACCTGGACCGAAGTGAGATCAAAATAAACGCTTCCAGCTTCACCCATCCATTCGCTGCAGTCAGAGCGCCGTGCTTTCATATCCTCAAAGGCCTCTTTGAGTATCTCAAAGTTTCCCGTGCCATTCAGTGGTTCTTGCTGTTCCCGCTGAAGCCGACTTTGCGAAACCATCCCCTGATTTCTCCCAATGATGCCTTTCATCTCCGAAGTGCCAGGCGTGACGGACAATCATATAGGTGCCACATCCGGGCAACACATCCTATTGCGCCTGAATGATATGTCAAACAAAAATCAAGCGCTGAAATATCTATGGACTCTACCTAGAACCAAGTATTCCTTTCTGTTGGACGTTGCTATCTTCTATATAGCAGCCTGACCCCCTTCCATCGTACTCATTCTGTTGCCTTGTCTTCAGTGAGTCTCGGACAACGCGGGGTAGAGACAGATGCAACGATTCTTCTCTAATCTTCCATCTCCTTCAGCACATGAGCAAGACCGTCTCCGAAGGATAAGACGCCTATAGAGTGGACTGCGACCATAGGCGGTCCAACGACAGCGGTCCGTTTGTCCCCGCGAAACAGCGCCGGGACCGCTATGATCATTTCCACAACTAATGTGAGTCCCCGGGAGTGCCTGCGTCCAACCGCCAGATGTCACTGACGAAAATCAACACAGCGACCTTCTCACCAAGAGTTGGTTCTTGTTTCTTGTTTCATGATGTTACGAATGACGGTGACTATATGTATCATCATTGACGATTTCTATGGGTCGTTCAGATTGTAAGAGATTTCAAGAGCATAAGATTAGATAAATTCAGAGTTAGCCAATGCCTCCTTCCAGCGATTTGTGCGACTGTACTCCTGCGGCTTCAACTGTTCAAGGAAGTTCGATGTCCTAGAAACCTAGTACAAGATCTATTCTTGAATGAGATTCTACGAACCAAGTGAAACTGTAGTAAAAGGTGAACTCCGTTGAAAGACATGAATATACTACTAATTAAAGTATTTACACCGCTGGACCCTGAGGTGACAAGTCACTCATGGTGTTCTGACCCACCCTCCTTTCTCTGCCGTATCTCGTCGTTTAAATGGTTTGTTGCAGCATTGAAGCTTTCTCCACGGTCGACAGAAGCAATGCGCTCTACTGGAACGCCATCTGATAGACTAGACTTGCGATTTCTGCGGCCCCTACGGAAGTGTATTCCATCCAATTCTGTCGTAGGGGATGAAGGGCTTGTTGCCTCGTTTTGATAAAATTTTGGGGGGGCTGCCATGGGTTGTAGAGGGGAGAGCCGCATTCGTTGTAGATCAGCATATGAGTTTGTGCGACTTCGTGCTTTATAGCCTGGATTAGAGGGATCATCTTGGCCTGGTAGGTAACCGAGGACGTTATCGTAGTCACCGGCATCTTCTTCGTCCGAGTCTTCAGGGGTGCCAACTCTACTGATTTCATCGCCTCCGCTCCAAGCACTAGTTCCACGACGAGCACTCCGACTCCATCCGAAGAGACGCTCATCGATCCATGTCATGGGATGAATGAGACCCAGACCTTGAGCATCGACAGCACCAGTACTACTTGTTCTTCTCCATAGGCCAGGTTTTCCACTAGAGGAGGGTACGCTTGAGGTGGGCAACATTCGTGTCTGCATTCGAACTTGCTATAAGTAGATGCTTCATGATATACCAGGACTGCACTGACCTCATTGAAATCTTCATACAATTTGGGTCCGAAATCGTTGATGACGTCCACAACCTCATTTGACAATTGAGTACGCATAGCTTTCAACTTGTCAAGAGATCGCTGTTGTCCCGGGACAAGTGCCACAATCAGTGGTCTCAAAGACCTGGGCAACGTTTAGTGAAAGGTAAGATAGGAGGACAGAACATACTTCAAAACGTCCATCCCAGCCTCGCCAAATTTCAGAGCCGCAAAATTCATGAATGGCAAGGATAAAATCACGATGAAGGGCGTGGCTATTCTCCATTTGAGGGGGAGATTTGCGCGGATGGACCAAAGCGTGGCAACAAAAGCGTAGAAACCGTACAATAAAGGAGCAACACCCAGAGATATCAAGACTTTCCAGGTCGCTATCACGTCACGAGCAGCAATTTTGACGACGGATTCAGCTAGAGCCTCTGTAATGGACATGAATCAGTACCGATAGTAAATGAAGCAGAAATACTTCGTACCTTTAGCTTTCTTTCTAGAAAGGACAGACGCAATGATGAACATTGGGCCATTCAGTATTGTCCCTGGTAGCGCCAAAACACTCCAAACTAATAGAAGAGTGACCCGATATCCTAGAAGACCTAAGGTCGCCCAGCTAGCCTTAACAGCTCGGGGTACCTACACATAGGCCTAAATATCCGTGGTCATGAAGCGACTTCGGCTTGGAACTGACCTGATGGTCCCTGAGACCAAGATCTCGGAGAAGGCGATTGTACTTCAGTACGTCTTTTCGAAGTTTCACTACGCGAGGTTCATCCTTGAAATGGGTGTATCCTTCCAACAACCGCCTGTTCAATTCAACAACCTGACCTAATGTCAGGTGTTGGCCTGGCGTTTTATAGAGTCTCCGTGCCGCTTGAATTAACTGATGAAATAAGTCTTCAAATACGATATTCATGATCAACGCAGGATTAGCTTACCATAAGCGTATCATAATCGGGAGCCCGAACTGTGACAGTCTTGAGTGCGTCGTAAACGAGGTCCAGAAATTTAGCCACAGCTTCGCGCTTCTGAGTACCTCCTTGTTTGAACATCTCCACTAGTTCCTCAGGAACATCTAGAGCGCCGCCAAATTCTACAACTGCACGGGAGCGGAAACGGTGGGCATGGAAGTAAGACAATCCCACAGGAACGATTTTCACTCGAACGTTGGGATTGTTCGCCATAGCGCCTAGAGCCATTATAGAGACACCCGCTTTCAAGGGAAGTAGATCCGTTCGATCATGACTCCCACCTGAATAAGTCGTTACTAGGGTACTACCATAAGTGCAGGAAAGGACGCACCTTCAGGGAAGATACCAATACTCCCGTTGTTTTGTAAGCATTCATAAACATATCGGTACATTTCCTGCTGGTCCACAAAAGGGAGCTTTTTGAATGGAAGTCCTCCTTTCTCTCCTGCAGCCTCGAGTTCGGCAATTTTGTCTCGAGCCTTTGCTGTTCCCTTCTCCCCACCGAATTCGCGTTTCACTTTCAACTCTGTATCGGATATAATTTCAACAACTTCGGCGACCAAAGAGTTGACGGATTTTGGAAGCATGATTTGCATCCTTGGCGACAATTCAGATAGGAACCGAGTTCCGTCACCCAACACAAGGCATGGATCATCAGGGGAGATTCGCAGTTTGCCAGCACCAGGGCTGGCGGAATCGGCAGCGCGGGCGACAGGGACTGGAGACAAAATTGAGAAAGCGAAAATTGGTACTCTGCACTTGATGATACGCACTACTTTCCATGAGCCGACTGAAAAATCCGACTGCCTTCCTTTTCATACTCTTTGCTGCCGTAAGAAATTGGACATGGCGATGTGTCTCCTTGTAGACTTCGAGACTCAGCAGAAGGGGATCGAGAAACTGAAGATACGAAGAATTTAGCAGGTGTATAAGTTACAAAAGCGAGTTAAAGAATACTTGGTTGCTGTGAGGCGCCCCGACGAATATTACTGGTCCTGAACGTGGTATATTGAATGCACCTCGGGGTCGGATCTCGCGGAAGAATATCTGGGTTACGATGCGCCAGAAGAGCATGGCAGCATCGTAGGAGAGGCGGGGGTGCTTGGCTACTGCCTTGACCATGGCGGTGACGAGGAGAGAGATTTTGGGGCAGCAATGAGGATGGGGCGAAGGCTCAATCTACCCGATGTCATACTTCCGTTTCCGGCCTTCGAGACCCTTGTGGTCAACACATCCAAATATGATATCGTAATATGTATTACAGTCATACAAATTGGCCGAGTCAATGCAAAGTAGTACAGTGAATGAAGGTCCAAGGACTAAAGGTACTGAAGATGTCAACTATCTATGCAAAGTTCTAGCTTAGTGATTGTTTCGTCTCCGAAGGCGCACTATTCCCTTGTGACGACCCATTGCTCAGCGTACTAGATCGATAATGAAATAGATCGTGGAGTCTCGACAGCCTGTCTTGATTGACTGGAAGTTCTGTACTCGTCCGCTGTGGTGATGTCGGCGACATTGGAGACGTTTCAACAGTGCGAGATGAGGCCGATGTTCCTGGACGATTGGCTTCTAACTCTGTTGAGAAATGATTGGTCACACTCACGGAAATCGGGGAAAATCAACGTACTGTCAAAGGCATCTGTAACTGCAACATCCCGTTCTTGGTCTTCAGCTGCCCTGCTCGCAAGGGCACGATTGATGTACTTCCGAAACGCGGCCCCAGTAGATTCAAGCATTTTTTCCACCCTGGGTCTCTTGTGCGGGTATGCCTTTAGGAAATGATGGAGCTCCGTGATCCCCTCCTTATGCAATGCCCCGGTAGTCTCACTAGAAATATGGCCAATGATGGTCAGTAACTGGACATCCGGATCGGGCTCTTCTGTTGGTGGGGGTGGGATACCGTTTCCGTTCATAGAAGAACCGCTAGGACTTGATCTATGGCTAGGAGATGAATGCCGATGAGACGATACAGTTTCTTGAGGAGACATAGGCCGACTGGATGTCATCGATACCGGGCGGGGTGCGCTAGACTCTTCACCATTCTGGCGGGGTGCGTCGGGGTTCGCCCGGCTACTCGAGTTCAAGATTCGGTATACATATGGATATACGATGGTCGCCGAAGGATCATCGAATGACGCAGAGAGCAGATCATACACGTCATCTCCATAGTGTGCTGAAAAGCATCGTCAATATGCAGCTAGTTTCCTATGTATCAGACAGGAACGCACCGACAACGTGTTGGATTATGACTTTAACAGTTCTCAGAGGCATATCCCCGCAGGGAACCTTGTTGGTGGCGCGCGCGCGCCACTCATTGGGCGGTACGGACTGCAAGAAATGCTCGATAGCAGGGAATAATTCCACCGGATCCAGTTTCTGCTCAGAAAGATCTTGGGGGATGTTACGGGCCAATTTCCAAACGCATTTGAGAACCAGTTCTGCAACTTTGGCTTCCCTAGAGTCAGGTGCCGTGCCGTTGCTTGGGAAAGGCTTTACTACTTGGAGAAGAAGATTGAACAGAGCCCTGGAACGAAAGTTGTTAGCGGAATAGATACAGTCAGGACAAGCACTTCGGATTTTTACCTAAAGATGGACATTCTCCGCCCAGTGGCGAACAGACGCAATATTATCATGTTGATAAAACGTGAGAGGTCTTTAATCTTCTTGACAGAGCTGTCGTCGGTCTCTAAGAGGCGGAGCGTAAGCTCCTCCAGCAAAGAGGTGAGTATATCGACGGTTAGAGATTCGGCCAGGAATGCATGATCACAAAAGTTGTTCAGTGTCTGAATAAGGTGCTTGGCCAGCCTGAAGTTCTCATCCAGAATAAGGTCATCCGGCCGCTCAAAAATATGAGCCATCTGCAGGGTGATCGTTTCCACCAATCCTTCAACATGTTCTGCAAGTTCGCGATACTGAGCAGAGAAGGGGGACGCATCCGGGCCAGAAGACAAAATTCTTTGGACCTTCTTAAGAGCGTCCACGCTTCTTGATGGATCGCTACTTAGGATGCTGGATATAGTGACGGTGATGTCCGATGGTTCTTCTAATGGCGACGTCCCTGCATTAGTAGCGTGGGCGGGTATGCCAGGGACCTCGGATCCGTTGACATGTTCTTCGACTTCCTCCGCCGGAGATTCGTCAGCAATGACAGGGGGATTATAGTGAGGACGAGGCCGACCCAACCGTGACGGAAGCAAGCTCTTCGGTCGAGCAAGCCCCGTTGGAGACTGAGGTGCGGCGATTGGTGGACGCGTTAGACGAGACGGCGTATTTGACCCAGGGCCAGGTATAGATGGGGATGAGGGTCGCTGACCAATCGGAGAAGTAGGTCTTGCCAGTCTGGAAGCCGGGCTGGCTGGACGAGGAAGGCCTCCAATTCTGGAGTTCGTTGCAGGAGAGCCAGGGCGGGGGACTCCTGTGTATCTTGAGCTTGTCGCGGGAGATGCCGGACGTTGTATACCTACGATTCTTGAGCTAGTAGCAGGTGAACCGGGCCTAGGAAGGCCAGTCAAACGAGCTATTTGAGGTGGCGCCAACGGCTCGACATTGTCGTGACTGCTAGGGCCGGCGACACGACGCAAGCGTTCCTCCAACTGAGTCTTGTCTTTGGGAGGTAAGGGTCCTATGAGAGACCAAACCTTCTCGCCTACGAGCATGTACCCCTCACTATTACCCCAGTAAGTAGTTGCATGTGATAAGTAAAGTAAAGCGAAAAGCTCACCTCAGAGCACCAAGAGCTGATTTCCGGACTTGGGAATCTTTATCGGATATCATTGCAGCGATCACCGGAAACGCCTTGGACGGTTCACATGCGCCCATTCCTGATTTTCTGAGTATACTACCCATCTCATCCAAGGTTCCTTGTCGTGTCTTCGCAACTTTGGACTTGAGACCATAATCCAGTAGAAGCTGGAAAACTCGGCTATACGCATAGACTTTGGGTAGATCCTGGATTATCTGCTGTACTCTCACCCGTACTTGTTCCCTAGCGTCGCCCAACTGTAAATGGATCAGCTTGTGCACTTCGAGTGAAATGATCGGACTAACTTTGAAAATGATGGTTGGTATGAAACACAGCGCTTCGTTATCGGTGAGCTGTTGATTAGCCGTACGGAGGAAGGCCAAAACAGTCTCGACGATTTCAAGACATTTGGATATGAGATTGGGCTGGGGTTCATGGGCTTTGATGGATGCATACTTCAGTGGAAGATCGAAATTCGCGAGGCAAATGCTTTCTACCGAGTCGTCACCTAATTGCGGGCTGTTGTATAACTCGCACATCATTGTCAGACCAGCTACATGGTCATTGACAGCATTGTGATCATGACTGAATAAGCGTCCAATAAGTTCCTTCGTTGCGTGCGACTCCATTTGGTTCTGTAAAAGTTCCGCTAGGTCTTTACGTGTGGGTCCACCTTCGTTGACCCACTTGTGAGAGTCCTTCCCGCATCTAGCCTTCCTGTTGTCTGGATTCGTGCCAAAAAGAGGTGAAGAAGTTGTAGGAGGAAGAGTTTGGGCGACAGGAGGCCTTGCTAGAGCAGAAGATGCTCCTGGACGTTTTAATGCACCAGATGGAGTTTTCAATGCACGAGAAGCCATGGGTTCCGCGGGAGTGTCGCTTCGAGACTCTGGGCGATTACCTTGAGGCAATTTGCGCCTCACCCCTGAAATCTTGCTACCTGCTCTTGACGGAGGAGCCGACATACCAGGTGAATCAGGAGGAGAGCTGGATGAAGGCATTTCTGGTGCTGCAACTTTGGGAAGAGATTTGGAGCCTTTAGGCGGCTGTGTCGACGCTGTAGTTGTAGGAGGGGCAGCGGAAGCCGCTGAACGAGCGCCTTGTATGAGCGGGATTGCACTTCCACGAGAAGCAGGCTTCAGAGAGTTTGTCTGCTGCATCACATAGTCGAATCCGGCACACGCAATCAAGGATGGTAGAAGAGCTTGTGCAGCCTTGCGAACGTCTGCATTTCGATCGTCTAATGACACAACGATCGACGATGCCCAGGTGCTCAGGTCGAGTGAAGACGGAGGAGGGTGTTCTTTAAACCAATCAGCTATCCAGTGAAGCAATGAGCCTTTTTGCATTGGATTGGTTGTTTCAAGGCCACTGTGTATACCCGGAACCATGGACTCGAGACCATCGCACGCACTGGCAATGGCACTCAATGTCAGCAGAGCGGCTGTCCGGATAGGCGCCTTCTGATCAGACAGAACAGTTGTTACTGGATGAACGAAAAATCGACATTGTTTCTCAAACGGCTTGCCCATACCAGTAGCAATGCGGCCCACAATATCGAGTGCAAGCGTTTGAACAGCTTTGTTAGTGTCGGTGACTCTCGCCTTGAGTACTTGGGATATCTCGCCTGTGATACGGCTGATCAGCTGATTGAACTACAAAAGCACTAGTGGGTCTACCCATGTTTGGTTTAAGCCGCTTGTTGCTGCCTTGGTCCAAAATGTTTTGGAACGCTTCCAGTGCCTCTTTCTTTGTCTTCCAGGCATCGCTCTTTGCATCCGCCAGAATTGTGGTGCCTTTAAGGAGTCCGTCCACTTCGACTCGGGGAAAGAGGTCATCTAACGCGTCGACAGGTCCTGCTCCCCCACCAGAGGAGGCTGCGGGCACACTGACTGCATCGGCCGACGTCCGAGTAGGATCTGGAGGTGCTTGACCTTCAACCTTGTCAAATTCTGCGGTTATAGTGTTGAGTAGTTGAGGATTGAGGTCCTCTAGTAAATCCTTGATGCCTAGTATGAGTCAGTTTTGCATTCTGTTGGATACTTAGTGACATACTTGATCCAGCGAATAACTTGACAGTTACGAGAGTTTTTGTGGCGCTTGTTCTGACGGTAGCATTGGAGTTTTGCAACGCGCCCTTGAGAAAATCGATGAGGTTGCGAAGGGACAGTCCACTGATGCCAAACTCGGTCAGAGCCACATTCACCCAGCCGATGGCGTCAGCAAGGACTTTCGGGGCCTTCTGCTTTGACAAGGGTTCATAAGCTAGTCGATGGGTCAGTTCGATGCCTGCTTGGTACCGATGTAGTGATTACCTTGATTCAAGACGAATTGTAAAGATGTACTCTCCGCAAAAGAGATAAGAGCGTCGCCGGCAGGTTTCTTCAGCTTCATATCTCCCAGTTTTTCGCTCATATGAGGGACGCATAGTGCTACGCAAGACCTTCCAAATGAAGGACACCGCTCGGACAGGGTGGCACACACTCCATATATTTTGGATGACACCTGAAGCCCTTCAATACAGCGAATGCAAACCAGAAAATGAGAACACAGACCTGAAAATTCTTTTCCGACCAGCCCTTTTTTGCTAAGGCTCGAACTAAAACTTCTGCATCCAGATCGTTAATCACGCCGTCGAGCCAAGTCGACATTTCGTCTAGGGCAGCCAATCTGGTTTTCCAATTGGCATCAGCAAGATCTGTTAATAGTGAAGAAGGTATTGCGTCGGCTGCAAGGGCCTCCGCGTCTTCGGGTGTGTGCTTGAATTTGAAAGTATCTAGCGCCCCAGGTGCGCTAGGTGCTTGCGGTTTTGCTGATTTTGCGGTGGTAGGCGGCGGGGCTTTCTTTGGAGGAGGCGCCGCAGCGGCGGGAGCGCCACTCGAAGCCTGCGTTCGAGCCTAATAGACAATTAAGTCGTGAAGTTTTCGACGATACATTTGGACATACCAGAAGTCGTGCCGGAGGCTTTCCCGAGGGTTTCTTGAGCGGAGGTGACTCTAAAGGTTCGTCTTCTACGACGACAGACTTCGGCGCAGGTGCCTTCTTCTTGACGACAGCTGCCGGCGGTGGGGCAACTGGTTTTGCTTTGGTTGGTCCTGCTCCACCAGCTTTGCATTTCACCGTGGCCTTCTCGTATGCCTCTTTGATCTTGGCTTTCCTGACATCTGCGACTGCTTCCACCACAGCGTTTAACGGTCTCTCCCCTACCATCTTCATCAGCGTGCCTAGACAATTGGCGGCTTCATTTCTAGCGGCTTCAAAACTATCTTCTAGGAGTGTAGCGAGAATTTCCGCTAATGGTTTGACTTGCGGAGGCTGTATTGGAGAAGTGGCAGACGCCAATGATCGACCAAGAAATTTCAGGGTCCCTTCTTTGACCTGCGGATTCTTGGAAGATAGGGCTGTTCCAAGGTCAGGGATAATATCAGCTAGAGTGGTCTGAAGAAGCATCAGTCTGTGTCGTCGGTAAGGGATACATACAACTTACCGTGGAAAAAACAGCGTCCAGAGCTAAGCCTATCGAATCAGTAACAGTTACTTTACGTTCTTTCAGCCTCTCTAACATTAGAGATACAACCATCTCTCGATATCTGGCAAACGAGGACATTAAGCCCTTAGCGAGTGACTGCATGCACGCAGCTGCTGTCATAACACAATTGATATTTGCATCCTTCTGTATGCAGGTTGCTAAAGATTTCGCGAGGTCACCGAGTTCTGATGCTTCCTTGATTCGAGGGGTGGCCGAAAGGAGAGCGGAAAGTTCATCGAGAACCTCTTTCCGTTCTTTCCATTTCGACGACGTAAGCCCAACTTGCAACGTAGGAGGCAACTTGGGCACAATATCCACCGGTTCAGCGAAGGCACGAGGATCCATTTCCGCCTCCTCTACTGCGTGTTCAAAACCATGTGTGTTGTCTTATAAGACCAGACTCACCTTCTTCAACGGCGTCGACGGTATCACCCCCACTGGCTACCTCTACAAGTTCAGCATCCCGGGCGGCAGCCCGAGTTAATCGTTCAGGTTTCAAGGTTCCTTTGCCTTTACCGTCGTTGTCCATGATGTCGAAAGATTCTTTCAACTCCTTGACTTGGACGGGCTTGAGGTCTGCCAACCATGGCTCAATGCCGGGACCAATATATTGGTATAGAGTCTGTGCGAGTGCCGTCCCTTCAGCGCGAACGGTCTTGTCAGAATGTGAGAATATCTTAGGCAAAATCTTCAAAATCGGAGGAGGAGGGGCGGCCTGGATTCCAAATATCCTGTCATATCATATTAGCTTGAAATGCAAGAGATGACTGCGAGCGATACCTACCGTACGATCTCCTTAAGAGCTAGAACACATCCTGAAACTGTCTTCGGCTGTTTAGCTCCAAGACCCGGTATGATATCAGCCTGCAGAAAATGCTTGATATCACCGCGACGAGATGAACTGATATTAGACGCACCACAACCCCAGAACCGCCATTCTCAACCTCCACATACTGCAGCGTTAATTCCAGAGCTTGTGCTTTCGTGCCAGCACGCGAAGAGCCAAAACACTTTTCTACCAGAGCGGGTAGAACGACCTCTCTAGTTTTCGTTGCAGTTTCACCAGCATACTTGACAAATGCCACCAGACACTCTACGCCTTTCTCCTGAGCAACGGCATTAGAGTCAGTTGCTATCTTCTTCAGCAGATCCGAGTTATTAATATAAGGCTTGAATGCAGGATCAGTGTCGGACGCGGTAGTTTGGAAGATTTTGACGAGGGATTCGTATGCGCTGACGCGAGCTTTCCAATTCTTGTGGGAGAGACGCTCGGATATTGAGAGAGCAGAGAAATCCTCCTCTGGTGGCGGTGGCCCATCCATGGCCAAAGTGAGAATGCTGAACCTTTCGAACCCAGAAATAACGTTGACGGAGCGTTGAAGGGTCGAGGTGAAGCACGTGATCAACCCTTCATTGGGAGAAAATGAAATGATCAAATATTTTGTTCTTCTGCTATGGGCTTGAAGACAGGAAAGCGGTCGGGGCCCCCTTCACAGGTGCATTAATTTGTATATGTGAATAGTTTGTGTCTTATATTGCTCCCAGAAACCATCCAAACGAAGAAAGCTGGATCATGGCAACAAGTCGAAACCCACGAAACAGCCTACCAAAAGCGCAAAGGCGAAGGGAAAAGAAAAGGCTGCAGATCGTCTCGTCATTCCCATCCCCGAAGGGGACGAAGATTCAAGTTTATCTGACCAGGATATGGATTTGCTGAATGGCTATGGGAGCTCTGTTGCATTTTTAGGTCATCTCGATCAGGCTGGAATCTCTCGGTCATTTTCCCGACATATCTTGACAAGCTGCAGGCTCATTTTCATTACAGGAGTAAAAAGGAAACCGTGCGGTTACACCAGATGAATAAACCCCGCCGACAGAGGAACGATGACGACGACCTACCAGCTGTCAACTCTGACGTTGAGGACGATGGCTCTTGGACCTCTGGTATTGATGATGACTCCGATATACACCAACTATCAGCCTCAGACTCAGATGCCGAAATGCCGTACGAGACAGCTCCTCGCATCTCGCAAGCCTTCCAAGAGCCAAAACAAAAAAGAGTTCAGCGTTTACCAATCAAGCTCACTGATGGTAGAGTGCAGGAACTTGGCGTAAAGTCCACCATAGTTGATGGTGAGGATTCGGAGGACGACGATGAGGAAGAAGAGGAATCCCCGCCTGTGGCCCAGTCGTCTCGAAAAGTCGACGATGTTTCAACTGGTGCACGGTTTGGACGTGCCGCCATTGTTGATGTTATCACAAGGACGTCGAGAAAGGCGCGAATACAAGAAGCCAAAAACCAAATAGCTGGTATATGCCAGGACATCATTTCGGATCCTGAGTCCAGTGTATGTCGTCATGTAGTTACATGTTTCCATTCTAACTCATCACAGCTAGGTCTCCTGAGACGGCTGCACGTCTTTTCTTTGGAGCAAGTTTCCAGCCCTACTCATCCTGATCCCGTTCCGAACGATCCGTTAATTCGCAAACTTGCAATGTTATCCCAACTAGCCGTCTTTGTTGACATCGTTCCTGGGTATCGCATACGCTCCCTTACCGACAAGGAAAAGGCCGAGAACGTTAGCCAGCAGGTTGCCAAGACTAGGGACTGGGAGCAAGGTCTGGTTGGTGTTTACCAGTCGTATCTTCGAGTGCTAGAGGCGGAATCAAAAGGTGACTAGCTATATGACGTCTTTTATGATATTAAATATTAAACTGACCGGATCACACCTTCTCGTAGCACGCGGTGAACTCACCGAGGTTGCGCTTGAATGCATGTGTACTTTGTTGACCTCAGCGACCCATTTCAATTTCAGAATTAATCTCATGGGATGTATCATTGGACGACTGAGTAAGAAGTCTTGGGACCAGGTTTGTTGTTTCTTCCCCTTATCCGTAGAATCACTAATCGAATAGTTTCGACCAGTCCTCAGATCTATGCCTTGACTCAATCATCAAAGTTTTTCGTGCGGACCTGACAGGAGAACCATCTTTGGAACTGGTTCGGTTGATAAATCGCATGGTGAAAGAGAAACGCTATAACGTCAACCCGAAAGTTCTCTCCTGTCTGCCCTTCCTTCGCTTGAAGACTGAGCTTGGTGTGCGGGCATCAAACTCAAAAGCTGACAAAGACGCGCCTACGAAGGGGAAAATGAAGCGCCCAGGCCCTGGGAAAAGGAAACCGGGCGATGCCCCACACCTTAGCAAAAAAGTGAAAAAAATCATGAAAGAAAGGAAGGAAATCGAACGAGAATTCCGTGAAGCGGAAGCAGAAGTTGACATCGAGGAACGATCTAATACGGTACGCTTGGTTTCGTGGAAACTTGATGTTCACTAACTAACGGACGTTCTGTAGCAAACTGAGACCCTGAAACTCCTCTTCGTTCTTTATTTCAGCATTCTCAAATTCCCCACAACGACGGCACTCCTTCCAGCGGCATTGGAAGGTGTTTCGAAATTCGCCCACCTTGTCAATGTCGACTTCTTCAAGGACCTCTTACAAGTCTTGAAAGGTCTTATTGAACGCGATACCACACCAGGAGATGAAGAAAGCACAGATGAAATTTTCATTCATCATCGTCTACTCTGCATTATCACTGCCTTTGACCTTCTGTCTGGCCAAGGTCAGGACATCCTCTTTAATGTCCGAGAATCCCATGCTAAAACTTCTTTTAATTTGATTCATAGGAGAAGCTTTGAACATTGATCTGGGCGATTTTATAACGCACCTATACGCCTTACTCCAGCCGCTTAGCTTGATGTCTAGTATCGACTCTGCACCTTCCGGGAGCCCAGGTCGAACGGAAAAATCGCTGGCTGACAAGTTATTCCGAGCGCTCAACGTTATATTCTCTCCGAGGACGTTAGGTACCACTGCTCCATCCTGGCGCTCGGCCGCATTCGCGAAGCGCCTGCTTGGCGCTGCCTTTCATTGGCCTCCTGCTGTCACCCTTCGCACGCTAAGCTTCGTCAGCGGGTTACTTCTCAAAGACGAGAAATTACAGTCGTTGCTCTTCACTGAAGAGCGCAGTCTTGATGGTGTTTATCGTCCTGATATTGACGATCCACAGCTGTGCAACCCATTCGGCACGACTCTGTGGGAACTGTATGCGTTACGGGATAATTACTGTGATGCAAGTGTTCGAGCAGAAGCGCAGAAGCTCCTAGCTCAGGCGTACTGTCAATGATGTACATAATAATCATTTTCATTCAGTGCGTTCTTCGATGGGGGAGATGGGCTTCCTCATTGCGCTTCTTATTAAACCACCCTAAGACACTATTAGTGTGGTACATTTCCACTGCGGTAAACCGTGTTGCAAGGCGGCCGTTAGTTCAAAATAAAATTTAAGCTAGTTTATTAGACAAAACTAATGCTAAGTACGACGAGAAAGTGATATAATACAACACAACCTTTAGTCCGTATGTAAGTAAAAAGAATCCATAAAGTTGATAAGCTAGTTTAGAAAGATGACGATGTAGATATTACCGGTTTCATGGAGGACGGCGTCAAGGCGCCCGACAATGATGGTGGAGTCGAGCCATTATATGTGGGAAAGGGGGACTGAGAATACGAAAGGCGAGAAGGGGAATAAGTTTGAGGTGCATTCGAAGTGTAAACGCGGCCTGAAGGCTGGTATTTCCGGAAACCAACAAGTTCGGCACGGGGCAAGCTGCCTGGTGGATTCCGATCCAGGTCGTAAACAACAAAAAGCAGTGTCGTATTATCTACGATAATCTCTTGGGTAAGAGTGGTCTGGACAGCTATTTAAAAACATCAGCAGGCCACTCGGAAGTTGAAGCGGGGATCACTTACATGCGTCTAACCACCGACACCGCGTCAGGGATGAGTCGGGAAGCATGGCGTTCACAACTCCGACATCGACACTATTGACCTGGATAGCCTCGAGTTCTTCCGATATACACACACCACCAGCGTAAACCTTAGTAGCACATTTGCCGTACGTAGCCCAGACATTGGAAAAACAGACGGTTCCGGCAAAACCGTGGAGCGTGGGAGGACTCCGGATATCGCTGATAGACGCGAGGCTGAGTTTGACCTTTAGTGAAAGGGCAGGCACTGGACCCGGAGACTGCGCGCGGGGAACCAAGGCGTCGACTCTAACACTGAAAGGTGCCATGCCATCGGCCAAAAGTTCCAGTCTCGTAACCCGGTTATCGAAGCCCCGTGATGACGATACGCTCATACTCGGCGCGGTCTGCATGTTTTGCCATACACCCATCGGACCCGGCTTGGTGAAAGGGGAAGGGTGGAGTCGGGAAGGGCCCGCCTGCTCCGACGGCAACGTCGCGTCATATTGCGACCGTTGACTCGAGGAGGACGAGAGGACAGGTGAAATCGGTTGCTCGGGAGACGATGTAAGCGAGGCAACTGAGACATCGGGGGAATAAGAATCCAATACGTATAATTGAGAGGCGCCCGAAGGGGACGACGGGAATTCGGAGGTAAAATCTGAGAAGTTCGGTGACGACTGCGACGAGGCCGTATCGTTGTCATCAAATTCCAGGGGAATTAGAGTCAATTCGTGCTGGTCTTCCGTCTTAACGGATCCCAATAAACCGGCCTCAAGGAAGAGCTCTTCGCCGCCCGCCACCAAGTGAAACTCTGACATAAATAGAGTGAGCATATGGTTCGGTGCACAGGATGCACGGTCGAAGATACCTTGTTCG
>JAUDQA010000068.1:0-16889 GCA_030407065.1 Armillaria nabsnona
CGAACATCATAAAGGGGAGGCTGTTGAACTCTGCTGATGACATACGCACCAATGAAACTATTTATATAAATTGATCGTCATCTTTTTTCTTTTCTGAGACTGAAAACTTCCAAAGTCAACATGCGGCGACTGGCGATTTGATGCTAATAGCTATAGATAATTAAAAGGCGCAACGCCACCAGCATTTCTTGAGGAGAAGCTGCATTATATATGATACAGTTCCCGGCTAAGGGCTCTGTATCCATAAAGAATTACCGGGGTTGACGACGCATGTTACAGAGAACAAAACACGACTGACCAAGTTCTACTGCCTAGTGATACTAGTACGTACTATGTACATGTTCATTACTATGTTGTACATGCGTATTGCGTAGTACATTCCAAAATATTTAATAGATACCTGATTGTCCTGACTCCTGGGACCTGCACTGGCAACGTTACTTGTAACTTCATTAATGTCACTCAATGATAATTTCCTGAAATCTGTAGAAAAAATGCAAGAAAAACTTCACAATAAATCTTAAAATTCCGATACGGGGAATCGAACCCCGAGCTGCCGCGTGAAAGGCGGCAATGTTAGCCGTTACACCATATCGGACCGCTATCCGAGTCACAAATTATAATAGAGTCATTGACAATATCTAATAACTTGCAGAGTGGTGCCTTGCCTTTGTCTTCCTACCACACAGCGGGTCTCCTATTACAACGATGGGCAACACGCCTTCTAACAACCAGCAAGACCGCGACCGCAATTCATCTGCTACTCGATTTCAACAGCGTTCATCACCGTCACCGACGCCCAACCAACCCCATCGGTCGCTCAGACACAAGAACGGTCACTAGAACTGCCTGATCTGCAGCTAGACATTACCCCACGGAGACCCGCTGCCACTGCGAGTATACCGATACCAACAGCAGCAGAAAAGAGAAGGAGAGGGAGAGGCCCCGAACCAAGCGGCAGCAGAGCGGATTGGGATCCAAGCCACCGAGCGAATCTGAGGAGTGGTCACGGCAAGTGAGCTACCTTCCACCGACTGTACCGCCGTCATCGCTCGTCGATGCCCCTCACACTCCACCGGAGCGGGATGAACCGTATCAGCAGCAGATCGTTCGCAGTACCCTTCCTTTGCCGCTTGCAGTGGAGACTGCTATTTCACCCATCGACACCACAACTCAGATGATCTCTGTACCCATCACATCAGGGAAAAGACCGTGAGATTGGAATGTGTCACAATGTTCAAAATACATTATGATATACATAATCTATTGGAATTTATTGCAACGGAAACTCGCACATTATATATCATTGTGATACTATCATAATACTACTCCCAATTCCCTCTCATATGCTCACAAGTCCACCACATTCTACTAACAACAGAAACACATTTAATCGCAATCATGCAAATCACGGAAAGTAGAAATGAACAAAAATGCTGTTTATTGTGCTTGGTAAATACATACACCGACTACGTATCCTAAATACTGCATGACACAACCTCAGTCCCCACCACTCGCCGCTGTACTGCCAAGAAACGAGGGCCCTTACCGCTCCATGGTACTCGTGGCTAGGAAGAGGACACGCGTAAGTATTCAGATGGGGCGCAAAGCATGCCAAAACCTACACAACAATGACGCGACGGTAGCGAGGGCCAGACCAACTGGCGTTTCAGGCGCATCTTGAGGGCAGTTAGTATAAGGTGGCGTCAACAAAAAAGGATACGCGCACCAGAGAACTTATTCAAAATGGACTTCAACTGTAAACAAATGGACCTGTCGCTGACCTACAACGGCATGAGCATAGAGACACAGATAGAGGTGAAAGTGCTTACCATAGTGACTGTGAGCACGTAACCTACTATCCACATCAGCGACCGATACCCATGCAACAGAGGACAGAGCACATACCTGCGATACCTAACAGCGCAAGTAGCTGATATCCCCAGCGAAGTGCACTACCAGCGCATCTGTAAGCCATACTGCTCGAGGAGCCACAGTTCACATACCTTGAGCGAAGAGAACTAGGAGATCCACTTGTATAATCCAAGAGTCGGGAGACTTCAGCGCGATGTGAAAGTAAAAGGACAAGTCCAACCACTTCCATATTGGGACTTATCAACAATCTTCAAACGGAGTTTGAATCTTGTTTACTCCGGTGCATACGTCATCTGCCCTTCTGTCAGCGCAACTGCTCGACACGAAGTGAGAGTATCATTTTCTTGTCATTTCATGATTTACTACTTGGTAAACGGCTTTATGCGGCGTGAGGAAGATACATTGTTCTTCATCATATCTTGTAGCTCTCTCATAGTTTAATTATAGGCAGGTCAGGATGGGTGGAATCAGATGTAATGAATTATGAATGTTACAAGGTCGTCGGAAGTAGATTCCAAGTGATTTTCTATATTATGATGGAATTGTAATCACCCGAAATAATGACGGCTCATTAGGACCGGCAAAATCCGCCGTGACCAATTGCAATCTTTTGGTCTTTTTCCTGATGCATCTGGACCGGTGGCGGTACCAGAGTCTTCATTTCGCGTGCAGGTGATGATGATTGGAAAACACAAATACCGATGCGAAGAATGGCTGGTGATGACGGCAAACGATGGACCGTCGACCTGCAGCTACAGCCTGGGACGCATCACATGCGGTTCTTGGTAGACGACCAGTGGCGTGTAGCCGACGACCTGCCCCAAGCTGTCGATGACCAGGGTTCACTGGCGAATTATGTCAGCGTCGGCTTGTCGAGTCCGCCACCAGCCCAGCTTGATCCTTCCCCGCCCAAACGCAGCCATAGTTTCTGGAGCACTACAACTGGCGGTTCGACTTCCTCACCCAGCACTCATACCCCCGCTCTTCCTGCTCCATCCTGGACAAACGTAATCCCCCTCGAGCTCACTGAGGCCGCCGCCGAGGAGGACGCCTACCTCAATGCACACCACACAACGTCAACAACTCAGGGAGGACGCAAGGTGGTGAATGGATTTATACCCGCTCCGAACATTCCTCCCGCCCCGCCCTTGCCTCGTCATTTGGAGAAGCTCATCTTGAATACGGCAAGTGGCCAGAGCCAGTCGAGTTCGTCAAGTGGGAAGGAGGGCAAGAGGTCAAGGGGTAGACACGGAAGCCATGGGCAGAGACGGGGTAGCTCTAGTGAGGGTACACCAGCCTCTGGGGTAGAGGGGAGGATTCTACCCGTGACGACCGCAAGTGGGACGGATATCAATAATGTGTTTAGCACCGGAAGTACGTTCACACCATCAACGCATACGCCGGCGATGCCTCAAAGAAACCTATTATCGAGCTCAACACCGAATCTTAATAATCCGACACCGAGCGCCATTGAAGATGATACAGTTATCGTCGACGATACGTCTGTTCTTCCCGTTCCTTCGCATGTTGTCTTGAATCACCTATCGACGAGTTCCATTCGAAACGGGGTGCTCGCTGTGAGTGGGACGGTGCGTTACAGGAACAAGTTCCTGACCACCATTTATTATAAACCAACATAGGGTTGGTTAGAGGAGACGGAAATGCTTTGGGTCAACCGGCTTTGGTTCTTGGATATCTGATGCAACTAAATATGTACTACAATGCGCTACTGTCTTTCTCTTGTCTGTGTTGTTGTCTGTTCTGCTTAGTATGTGCTTGCTATAGAGTATTTTCAGTGTTTGGCAGTTTCAATCGCATTTTTTATTGGCTACAAGGCGTAATACCGCGTTCTCTTGGATTTCAAGATCAACACGAATAAGATTTATGAACAAAAGTCCTACTTCCGAAGGCTATCCACACGCTCCAGATCCTCCGATCTCTTGTTAGTGGGCAAGTCACTTAATGCGACGTCCACAGTCGTATGAACAAGTACCCCGGATCCAGGCCACACACCGCGATCATGACCAGGGCCAGTCCCAGGAGGTGAGTCTGACGTGGAGGCCGCTGTGTCTCCAAAGTCAGTCAATGAGAATTGCACATATGCCATCACAAGCACCTGAACCGTCGTGACGAGCGCCAAGAAGGAGATGGTTTCCACAGACGTTACCCGAGATCTTAAGAGGGAAGCCCTAATGAATAGAAAACAACCAAGAGGGAAAGGCTTACTATGGCGAACCCGCTAAAAATCGTGGATATGTCCTTGTTCGCCTGTATCGATGGTAAGTAAACTCGGGCTGTCTTTTACACGCAAGAAACTCACCTGGAGATACAATATACCGTTTGCACAGTTTCCAACTACAAAGAGGTGAGAAGACTTCGGACCGAGAAATGAAAGCCCGAGTACCGAAGACAATAAGGACTATACAATGAAGTCAACAAATCACCAGACAGAACCGGGTACTGGAAGACCCACAAAAGAGGAAACCTTCTTTCAAGAACCGCGATATTACGGAGGACCTGGTCTTTGGGACGATGTA
Source organism: Armillaria nabsnona (assembly GCA_030407065.1). Classification (NCBI taxonomy): domain Eukaryota; kingdom Fungi; phylum Basidiomycota; class Agaricomycetes; order Agaricales; family Physalacriaceae; genus Armillaria; species Armillaria nabsnona. Next base: position 4,413 of record JAUDQA010000068.1, read on the forward strand.
CAGTACCCGAGCGAAGGTAACCACGGTCAGGATCTATATGCGTTGAGATGGGGAGAAGCATTCCTATATGCATCTTTAGACGCACTGTGTCAGTTAAGGTGGGGAAGAGGAAGACGCTTGCAATCCAGCTAGACGTATGCGAATGATAAGGAGATGATTTCATTTGAGAGATTCGACGTACAATTCTGCCCTTGAACAACTACAAGGACCTAGATGTATAAGGTTGAGTACTTCTATTGTGTAAAACGTACCACATGGTCCTGTTTCAGTTCTGAAATTGAGTCAGCACGAGGCACTAGGAAGAATATGCTTTGCTAACGCGATTGGAAGAGGAAACTAGAGAACAAGTGGGTAAAATGGGCTTCGTTCGAGAGCTTCGTCACCTACGAAACCAGAAATCGCGTACATGGCCTCCACGAACTGGCAGGTCAAGATCGCTATTCCACCAAATAAAATTCTCTTGTCCCGTAACCAGACAGCGTAACATCTGTTATCGTCGTCGGTTACAATAAGGACACAATCGAAGTTCGCAAAGGCGCGTACCGAAGTAGAAGGATACTCTGATAAGACAAAATAGTGAAGTCTGTGACCGATTCAGCAGAGCATGACAGCGGTGAGAAGGTTACGTACTGCCAAGCAACGGCTCCGCCTTCACATACTTGGCACATTCTTCAGTGGAGACTTGTATGTTATAGAAACTGAAGCATTCGCTGTATGTTAGCACGTCAGGGAGTAGTCGTATGAGCGCACCATAAATTCATTGTGATCGACGCGAGCTAGATGTCCCTGCAATTAACGGAGGAACGACTGCATAGGATGTAAGAACTTACACCATAATAACGGCTATACAACGGACAGTTAGCCAGGATACAGCATTCTGAGATTATGCGTACTTGAAGAAAAATATAACTTTCTGTGAACCACCAGGTCATCAGACGGGTTGTTCCTCGTGGTTTAAAGAGTGGACTCTGACCGCTGGGCTCCATTCTCGATCCCAAACCCTGGAAGTGAGGATGAGAAACACAAACGTAATTCTTGGCCTTTTAGGAACCCACTTTCGTTTCTCTTCGGATAAAGTCAACAAAGTATCCCAAATCTTTCCGCGACTTTGAGCAATGTTCCAAGCACCCGACAAATGACGCACCATAACTGCATAGGCACAGTTATAGGTTTGAAGAGTAAAGCTGGGTCAACTATATCAGCAAATATGTCAGTCATTTGTGCAGAAACAGCTTACGCAGCCCAATATGACTAGAAATGACGAGAATGTCAAGATTTACTCTGAAAACACAGAGAGTACCTGAATACCTGAGACCCAGCCATTCTGCTGGGCTTGAATCAGTAGCGCTGAAAAATGATTGAGACTGAGGGCAGGAGAGAGGGAGAAAGGAACAGTGAGCTCGGTTAGATATTTATATGAGGAACGATAGGCCCGTGAGTAGAATACAGTCTTGGGAATGCGCCAAAGCGGTGGTGTCAGCAGACGTAATGGAAAATTCGAAAATCGGAAAAGTCTGATCTGTGGTAGTCTGAATGCTTCAAAAGTGCTTACTAGCTCCCAGCGTTGGACAGATCATCGCGAGAAAGTGTGTCCACTTATCGCTGGCAATAAAGCATATGATCAGTGGCCGAAGAGGATACGCATTCTCGGGACACGGAGAAACAAGCGTGTATACGGGCCGATGTTGCGCGAGAACAGCGATTCAGTCGACCCTACCCTAGAGACTCGGGGGCCGAAAAGAGCACAAGAAACGGTGACAACAGGAGCATTCTCGTGGGCAGATCTCTGTTACAGTAGCTCGTGTAAATGCTATTGCTGAAAACGACACAAACAAGGACGTCATCTGACAAAGGGGATTTCGGAAAAATCACCGATAACCATGCCATTAGATCTGTGACAAACCACCTTGCAAAAAGCCGATATACGATCAACACGACGATTAGGATTTGTGGTGAAGTGGGGGCGAACCTCATACCCCAGGCAGCGCTGCATCAGTTTTTATGATCATACCCAAACCACGAGGCACCGCAGTAAGCCTGACAGTGGGTTTTGTCGGTTGAAAGACGGCGCACACTAGAATCCCAGGTGTTTACCAGTACTCTGGATAGCAATTGCCAAGTGACGATCTGTGTTCATAATATGGGACTTCGATGATGTGAAAGTTCCTCTTGTATAAGAGTCTCCGTAATGACTCACTTGTCATCCACGCACAGTAGTTTCTATCTTCGAAGAAGTCACACTCACCTATTGTTAACCGGGGTATCGTACAGCCTTGAACTGACCGACTAACCGGCCACCCCGCAACAACAAGCGGCAGACATAAGGATACCGAGGGAGAAACTATAACATCTGTATTTTGAAGATGGTCCACGCAAAGCCCCAAAGCGGTTTATATGTAACACACAACCCCTTCATGTAGTACCTTTGCACAACCTATTTTTGATGCTCGGGGTTCCGTGATTACACAGAAACCGGAGACGGAAGGTATTTTTCAATACCGGTGTCCTGACGTTCATTAAAATGGGTGCTTGGGACAATAACGCAGTCTAACGTACATTGTGTGAACCAAGCTGTGAACCATCTTTCCAGCTCACGACTGACGTTGACTAAGGCGATCTTCAGTACCGAAAAGGAATTAGCCAAGAGATACGTACTACTTGAACTCCTCCTGATCCCCCAGCGCTACTATCGCTTCCGGACATTGGTTCGAGTGGGAGTGTTACAGCATCTCGACCATTGTCGCGCAAACTCCTCCGGGAATTGAGACTTGGGGGTCACCGGTCATGTCAGGTTGGAATAGAGAAATACGGAATCAGGCACACCTTCCAACGACTGACAGTACATAAACTGTAACCGGAGACATGAGACTCGGTGAGAAAAAAATTGGGCCGATAGGTTGACTTACATTGACAACTAGGAAGAAGGGGTATCATACTTGTCAAAGAATGAGTACTTCACTTTCAGCAAGGTGACATCGTTCACACTGACAAGATCATCGCCTCAGGGCGCCATACAAACTACAAAATCTTGAATCCGGCGAAACGAAATGCCTAGATAAATAATGACATACCAGTATTAAGTTGAACAACGCTGCAAGACTCGTAACGGCACCACGATTGATTGCCAGGATGATGAGATTATCGAGCAGAGTGTCGGTCCTTTTTCGTGTATATGTCAGAAAGACAAATTGCTTGAATATAGCGGGTAATTCACTTTTTAATTCCCGTCCGTTTCTTATTCAAAATCCAACATAACGTTGCCGTGATCAACAAGTCGCATGCTGCCGTGGCAGCCGCTTGCAGACTTGTCACTTTCTATGTCTGATCTGTTGAGGTGCTTTGGTCATGTTGACAGAGACCCACCTCAGTGTTTATGAGATTGCTGAATGTACCACCGATTCCGCTACGAAAAACGCGCTCAGACTGTAAGGACTTGGACAATGTTTTTGAAGAACCTTAGCGTCGTTTGTGCTAATGAGGTATATGTCAACTGGAGTCGGCATGATGAAAGGATAGTACACACTGATTCCCGCAGCTAATTTCGAAATTCAAAGCAAAATCAGTGCACCAGCCTCGGGAATTAAAAACTGACGTACTGATATTAATCAGAGCCAAGATCGCCTAGGTTTGGTCGATAAGCTTTATGTATCGATCTGACCAGAAGAGAGAAGACGTACAATCGGGCCTGCTAAATACCACTTATGCGTGACTGGGAGGGTCTCAATGCTTGAATTATTGAGGGCATGATCGCGAAACTCACGAATCCAGATGCGTGTGGTGAAGAAGCTATCGAACAGACATTTATCAATTGCACAAACGCCGCAAATGAACGCAAGGTTACCATTGAGAAATGAAGGAAACCATATACTTGACAGATGCAATGTAAGAGAAACGTCGAAGTGAACTGGAATAAACTTACGATCGCTAAAAGTTGTACCTGCCATGGAAATTAACATCTCCGAATCACGATTCGGTCAAAAGAAGAGCATACTAGTGCGGTCCTAGGAAAGGCTTAGGTAGTGTCATTTGAACATGTAAAGCAACAAAACTAACCGTGGCATGGCATCGAGCCTTTCGAACGCTCCAAAGCGACTGATGAGGTCATCATAGGCCCACGCGATAAACGTAGCAACGTGTACAGTAGCTAGAAACCTGGCAAAAAATTATCAATGCTTCAACCAGGATGGAACGGCAGTCGCTGGTACCCTAGCGCTACTACCATGGTCCGAATTACGACAGAGTCTTTGGACCCATAACCACGGCGGAAGTATTGCAAGACCACGAGCTAGTAGCAACTCAGAGTTCCGGCCTATCTGATCATCAACCGATGCGACTCACGAAGCCGGCGCCATAACACCTGTCAGGAGGAGATTAGGGATTGATATTTGGAAGGACAGTATGAATAAAGGCGCACATTAGGTCAAGTGAGAATGAGATGAACATGCATCCGAACGTGTTTTCAAACTTCTCAGGCATGGCGATGCGAAGAAACTGGAGAATAGTAGGGATACTCTTTGCTCCTCGCCATTTATGAAGACAGTCTTCTCGACGTCGATCATGGAGTTAACCCCATATGTTAGAACGCATGGGTATCAAAACTAATGGCGTTAACGGGCAGTGACGTTAACTAAATTCCCATGTCAATCTAGAGTGAAGTTATCCGGAGAGGGAGTGTGTCCTTGGCCTCGTACAGAAGCAAGATATCTGGGCGAATAGATGTGAGAACGGTCAAAGAGAAATTCAAGTTTTACAGACCTCAAGATAGAGATATATTGGCTGTAAAAGTGTGTTTTACATGCACCAAAATGAGTCGGAAAGAAAGATCCAACGTTCCTTTGGTGGATCATCAAGATCCCCAGATAGACAAAGCAGCTTAAATTGTAGTGTGCGGCTCTTATTAGTACCCCCATGTTCCCCGCAGCCACCACCTAACCTGTGTGCGTAGACAGTTTCGGACATCCTATCAAATCGTGTTGTTTTTCGGTTCGATTTTTCTGGCGAACAAAGCCACAAATGCTTTCGGCACTCCTGATAATTCAGATTCAAACGCTGGCCGTTCGATTGTATAGAACTGTCATCTACTTGGCTTCGAAGACGACGATAGACGGCAACTCAAGTACTCAGCATCGGTATGACACATCGACGTCATACAAGAGGTGTAGGCGGGTCGTAGAAGTTTAGTTCATTATATATTGAGGCAAAAAAACTGCAAGGAGATCAACTTTGACAATGTGAATTCAAGAACAATACACACGAAGTCAGATATACAAGACCAACAGGAATCGATGTAGGTATCAATGCAGGAACCTTGGCTCAAAATCGCATATCGAACTAAATGGAGACTTTTACTACAAGGCGGAGACTGTTGGACGATGACGGAGCATAGCGACCGCCATTCCTTGTGTCACTGGAGCGTCCGGAGTGGATGGCAGACCTTATGACAGCAGACCTACGGGTAAAAACTTGCACATTCTAGGCCAGAAATAGTCGAGTGATCAGTATCCTTCGATAAAGTATATCTGTGGTAATTAACGGTTGCTTGCGATTGACATAGGATACGCCGCCTGTCGAGATAAAGACCCCTACATATAACAAGGGAACGCGTCAGCTTTGAGCACCTAAAACACGCAGAAAACCGAAAGAGTTCCGTTTGCAAATTATACTACCCTCATTCAACGAACGGTTACTACACCAAGATAGAAACACAGAACGTGTATACAGTCAGGTAGGGTGTTTGATTTCGTCCTTGCTCGCAATATAGAAGTTGAACGTACCAAGGATAGCAACCTAACTGTCGCAAAACTGACCCCCACCAGCTGACTACGATTTCTGGTGCTAGTAGTATTTGACGTGCGATATTGAAACCTTTATCTTGTCGCGACTGTCGCCGGGGAACTTATCGAACCCATGTGGTGAGAAAGACAATGAAGTAGCCAAAGCGGAGATGATGGTGGTCATGAAGAGAGCGTGGTGTAAATAACCGTCATCAGGCTCTTGATCCCGTCCACCATGTCGTTATCCTCGGCGCTCAAGACGCTCGCCAACTACCGTGCTCACAATACACGAGCATCCCAGGATGTCGTTGACAAGGGCACTATTATTCTCAAGTCGAATGGAGCGCGAAAGTTGGGTGATGACCGTGAGTACCTCTGTCCGCTACACTGTTTAACATTTTTGACATTCTTCCAGCATGGGCGTTCCTAGAGCAGCTTGCGCTCGCGGCGATAGATATAGGACGACTGGACGTGGCGGACGTACGTTTACCGCTGGCTCGAAGCATCCTCATCCTCCACTAACAATAAAGACAGGAATGCTTAAAGCAATTATCTGACAAGTTCCCTGGTTCTCCTCGAGTGAGCGTCCTCACTGGCATACGAATGGAAGCGACGCAGTCACCGGAGACTGTCATGAAATTCTACGATGAACTGCCCGCGGAGGACTCTGCCAATGCCGTACGTGGTCGAGCTATATTCGTGGGTATTGGTTGATGATGCCACAGGCAATCTGGAAACGCCGGATATCCCTCAGAAAACGAACCGACAAAATTGAAAAGACCGTCGATGAGCTCTGCACCTACCTGGACACCTTCTACAATGACATCGAGGGTTGGCTAGAGCTTGCAGACATCTACTCGTCATGCAACCAGTACGTTACCTTGTCTGTGTCGCCTCACCAAGTCTCATTACCGACTAGATATACACAATCCCTTCAAGCGCTCTCTCACGTTCTCCTTCTCGCTCCCCAAAACCCATTCCATTTCCTGCGCTTTGCAGAAACTGCATACACCGCCGGTGACATACCCTTGGCGATCAAGATGTGTCTGGTTGTTGTGGACATGACGGAGCGAGACGTGTCGTCTCCGCATGAGACTGCCGCGACAGGGATCAGTATTCGGGCATGGTGGGGTGTCAAGCTGGTAAGTTTTCTATTTCAGCCTGTGAGCCTAGACTCATTGTTGGTCAGTGTGCCCGTCGATTACTGGCAAACGCTGCTCTCCCTTCAACTTCAGGGACGCCGGCCCCGAAGAACTTGAGGCTCATTGACGAGCTCGCGACGGAGCGCGTTATGGCCACATATTCTGTGACGGACAAGCAGACGGCCCAAGGTAGAGATGCTGTTGTTGGATGGATGGGCGATACGTACTAGGTGATTTTGCTTTTAGCTTATAGGGCCAACTCTTTCTATATCATCCCTGTTGAACCTACCGCGGTCTTTGCTTGGCCTCTTTCGCAAGTTTGGACCTACTATTTTCAGCGATAACATCATCGATACCGCTAGCGAATCAATGCAGTTGACAAGATCACCTACGACACCATTGCGGTACCAGCATCGGGTGAGGAATAGTATTTATTGTTCGCCAAAGCTATGGAACCGTAGACTTGTTACCGTCTCTCTGGATCCTTGATGTTGCAAGCAAGGAAACCCAGAGAGACGGTCCCGGTCACCGAACCAAATGCACAGTTCCGACAATCTAGCTTCCGTTGCAATACTCGGGATTTCTTCGAGACTTTGAATGTTCTTGGTTCTGACCGTGAGCTCCAGTAGTAGTTACGGGCATCAATGACGTAATCCACTTTACTCATCACCAGTACACACACTACACACCATACCAACACCATGTCGCAACCAAATCGCCCCGGCTCAATTCCCCTCCTCGACGGTGCCCATATTCCCTGGCTAGGCTGGGGAAACGGCTCTGGTGACGCGAGGAAAACTGCCCTAGAGTCAGGCAGCGAAGCCCTGCGCGTTGGCATCCGCCACATAGACACTGCTCAGAATTATCGAAATGAAGCCAATACGGGGGAGGTCATCGCCAAGTCTGGTGTAGAGAAAGACGACATTTGGGTTACTAGCAAGAGTAGGCTTTCTGGATCTATGTTATCTTCACTTACTGACGCTTATATAGTCTCCGAACGCCCGTCGCCCAATCCCAAGAATCCAAAGGATGGCGTTCCCGTTCCCCTCGCTGAAGTTCGTGCATCTATCGACGAGTCTCTCGCCAAGCTTGGCTTCATTCCCGATCTCTTCCTCATCCACTGCCCCTACGTTGCCGAGGACCAAGATGCATCTCTCAAAAAGCTGTGGCAAATTCTTGAGGACCTCAAGGATGAAGGGAAGCTAAAGAGCATTGGCGTTAGTAATTTCCGTCCCCAGGATCTCAAGGTCATTCTCGAAGGCGCCCGTCACAAACCTGTCGTCAATCAGGTTCGCGAGATTAATTCATATTATGCTTCTGTCAACTTACCATCCGACCTTTAGCTTGAGTACCATCCTTATGTGCTCGCACATCTTGAGCCTGTCCTTGCTATACAGAAGGAGCACGGCATCGTCACGGAGGCCTTTGGTCCTCTTACCCCAACCATTCGTCACCCCACGGGTGGTCCTCTACAGTCCATCCTGCTGCGAATCGCACAGCGTTTGAACAAGGACAACGTGTCTTTGGTTTGTCGATCTCCGTTCATATCAAGCATCCTTATATATAATTACCTGACTATGACAACTTTAGATCAAAGCCTCGTCCGCGGTCGACCCGGGCTTTGTCTCTGCACCCTTCGACTCCTCCGCGGTGCTTCTCCTATGGGTCCGAGCTATGGGTGTCGTCGCTGTAACTGCATCTGGGAATAAAGGCCGCATTCGCCGTCTCGCCGAGATTTCGTACCTCCCTGATGGCCTTCTCAATCCCGAAGAAGTGCAAGAGATCTCCAACGTAGGAAAGACGGTACACTGGCGCAATTACACCGAGCACATGGAAAAGGACTTCCCTCTCCCCCAGCTCCCTACCGGTCTTTGAATCAAACATATTTGGAGATAAATTGAAGTGTATATTGGTGTATTCTCATTGAATCAGATTCTGTCAGTTGCAAGTAAAGAAGTCAGATTAAATCAGAGCCTCCTCGGAGCGAATGCAGTCATGCCGACGAGCCTTTGGATACAATCATTGAATCAAGAACCTTCCGACGCTGATAATAGAATTTTCTTAGTCAGAGCTGATAGGGTGAATTGTCTCATTGTTCCTCACAGACGTCGGAGGTCGGACGAACGCCCATTAATATCATAATAACAGAACTCAGAACTCAGAAGTCGGAACTGAGTTCAACTGACAAATAGATTGTAAAAATCAATTGCACACTCACTGCAAAGTCGGATAGAGGGAATCGAACCCCGAGCAACCCGCAAGAATCCATAAAGACTGCAATAACCACCATTACACGACACCCGACAACAGCAGTGATAATGATTGCAAAACTTATAACCTTGCAGGAATCTTGGCGGAGGACTCCAACGAACAAGCCTTCAAGATTTACGACATATTTTGGCATTGGTCTATTTCCCAATCATTGTGTGTGGTGCACTTCAAAGTGCCCTGTCTGGTTACTCTGGGATGCAAAACATCAATAATGTGTTACAATGAAGACTCAAGGGCGAGTCCCATCATCCGTTCCATACGACACTATCTAAACGGCTGCAGCTTCGACACACGATGACAACCATCAATCCAATTTCTAGTGATCCCAGCGAACATATTCAAACTGTTCAAGACGAATTTGATATCATCATAGATGTCCGCCTATCGTATAATATATCAGTGTCTGTTATGCAACAGTAAATATCAGCTCACCAGGTGTACATTACACTTACGCGACGCTCCTACCAGCTCTAGAACTTGATCAACATCGATTGAACCCCAAGGTCAGTCTTGATCGGATTGAGAGAGCGTGGGTGCACATTGAGGTGTTCGGGCAAACGGGGTACTATTGAATACGAGAAACAGGCCGGACCAGCGGACGAGCCAGCGGCATAAGGAGAAGGCATGCGCCTGAACGCTTGTTACGGTTACCTTGTGAGTTTATTGGCTCGGCGTTTGGCATGCTACTCATAGGCTCCAAGGATCGCTTTGAAGACCTCGTCCACAACGAGATAAATGTGATACCATCTTGAACTGCGATACCAGCGACTCAAGTCTAACAATACAAGAAAAGACGCATCAGCCAACAGTCGCAGCCCAAAATGCTGTTGATGAAAGCAACGGGCCGAATTCCGTAAGATCAAGGGAAGGATTTGCGCACAATGAAACTGTACCTGGATGCCCATCAACGTCAGTATCGTGTGGACATCATAGCGAGGCCTTCCCTGCAAAGAGTGTCACGAGCGTCGGTTACACTTTGACGTTAACGCGATCGCGCTCCCTACGAGCCCGCATCATCAGTCATTCTAATGTCCGCCGATGGACTTCCTGTACCCGCTTCGAACAGGGAAAGATCTCTGTCTTTTGCCTTTTGCCATTCGCTTCGCTGTGCTCGGTCGTCGCAAGCCTTCGTGCAACGTCTTATTCGCGATAGCAATAGACCGCGGACACCCCCCATTGATCAGACACCTTGGCAACGCTCCGAGTCAGGTGCGTGTTGCAAAGGTTGGAACTGCGCGAAAAAAATTCTTTGTTCCTGTTTAGTTGTCATATACGCAGTCTGCTTCCGCAGAAGTTCGTTGCGCCCATCGTCTCTCGGCACACAATTGGCAAGCCCCTTGCAACGACTTGAAGTAAGTAACAGGCCTTGGAGTATGGGATATCGCAGGAGACAGGTATTTTGCAGCGTTCTATTCGGGTACGGAGCTTCATTTGGGATCACTTCATCGAGGCGTAGCTAAATGGACACGGCAGGTTGCCTTGATGCATGGTTCACATCTGAAGTCATTTCGGCAGTTGCGGCAACGTCAACACAAGGTTCAACGATGTTCTTCAATGCTTCACGGGAGAGAGAAAGGGACGGCACGACATCGCCATCATCGGGGCCGTGTCGCCTGTCCTCGCAGCTGTTGAACTCGTTGTGCCTGTGATGACTCTGGTCGACAGACTTGACGGACCGATTATCCGGACGTCTGCAGCGACGAAATGCTGAATAGCATTGGCAAGCAGTGTTAACTCCAGCGACGAGGTCGTCTCAGCTGAAGAAGAAGAGGTTTTATGCACTCGTTTGCCCGCGGCAGTCCAGAAAGCGGCGTCGCTTGACGAAGAACAGTGACAATAGCCGCACTTCTGAGATATTACTGTCTTCCAGGACGACCGAAGGCAGGCGCTTTGACCTACTAGCTTTGCAAACGGCCTCCCGTCGGATCCACATGAATCTACACCATGTGGATCACATCCAATAGTTGCGGCGTCGGTGTGTCCCGTGCTTTGATGTCGACTTCTTGGTCAACGATGAAATAGAGCAGCCCTGACGTTGACCGTCAGGGGTAAGGATGTCGATAATATCCTATTACATATTGTTGCGATTTGAGCTGACTTCGTCTCAAACCCTGGCATATGGATGTCCTCGATGTCCGCACGGGCACGGCCAAACATCGCCAGCATCTCCATTGTTCCGCGGTGACAGCGGTTGCATACACTTCAAGGCCGGAGGTTGACTTCTTGGCTCGTAGAACTGTCTTCCGTTAGGTACGGCATCAAGAGCGGGACAGCGGGAAGAACAGAAGATCATCTGGCGCCGGGATTGTTCTCCGTGCTCGTGAATGTCTATTTCTATTAGGACCGATGCACAAGTGACATACTTCCACCACTGGAGCAGAAAGGAGATCAGTATAGTGGCTCTCACAAGTTACGGACGTCCTACGTGAACGAAGGTAAGGATTTCTACTACCAAAGTATAACGAACCACGTACAATTCCATAACGGCTACTTCCCTAGGGAACGGCGCTTGCCTCATCAGATTGCACGGCGGCATGTCCAGTAGTTTCTCGTACAATGGCGGACGAGCCCAATGATGCCATCATTGCTGTCCAAACAAGCCTACAGCGACTCGAGCAGAGTCCTTAAAGAAGCTGTATATGCTGCAATGCGTGGAGGGAGGATTAATCTCCTATTTGATATCGACTTCGTTTTGACAGTAGATCGAGGTGCATACCGGCATATTTCAAAGTCCGTGAACCGGGATTTCAACCATGTAGCGATCTCTGGCCATTGTTCCACAGACGAGCTAGCGGGCTTGAAATCCCGCCGTAAGCAAGCTTGAAAATGGGCAAATTGGCAACCAAGATCATCGGCAACGAAAACCATCCGTCTATAATTAATTGCTGAACTCGAATGAAACGGGTAGGGCATGGTCACTCGCCGACATGTAATAGTATGCACCATCTGGGGGCTCCACCTTCTGCTAAAGTTAGATCTTAAACAATATATGTTGCAGTGCAGTAACGGACCAACGTAAAACGGCCATTCACTGGAGGTAGACATCGAAGGGGATAATGGAGGATAAGCTGGTAAAAAATATCACGAAACGAGAAGGTTGCGTGGGCGCCGGAGCCGCTTTCAAATGGGGACCGCATGCTTCGAATATATTCTTTGAAAAGTGAGCTGATTGAAGCACGTTATTGATAATCAAACTCACCCAATGATATTGGCCCAAGCCTGCCCAGTATTTGACATGAATCTTCAGAGCCCTTCGGGCAGGCATCCTTCACTGAATCCCACATGTACTG
>JAUDQA010000069.1:0-15918 GCA_030407065.1 Armillaria nabsnona
CGTCATTATAGCGGTAATAAGGATATCGACGGCAGCTGTTGTGGCCAACCACAGGCATCCGACGGATTGGAATTTGTCAAACTCCGCTAGCTTGACGACCCACGAAACTGCAATACCAGATCCGATAGCCGCCAGGCCGGATATAATGGACAAGGCAGTGACGATACCAGTGAGCCACCATTTGCCCGTTAGCACCTTTATCCGCCATGCAAAGAAAAGCTGGCAACAGGTCCCCGTGATACCCTAAAGTAAAGGGTCTCCATCACATCCAACTGAACCTTCAAGGCACTCACAACGAGGGCGGGGTCTTGATTAGCGAGTCTGTGAGCAAAGCGGGGGAAGGGACTGAAGAAAAGACGCGTACCAGCCGCAAGAACTGTCTCCGTCTATGAATCAGATTCCTATAGTTCTTTGAAAGGATTGATACACGTACGCCAATCAGCATTAGCAAAAGCATTGAGGTTCGCTGCGGAGGTCGATCATTAATACGAACACTTCGCAAAAATATCGGAGGATGGGCACCGAAGTTGTTGACGAGCAAATTATATATCCACCACATTGCAAATATCGTACTATGAACAAAATCAATGCTGGGATCAGGATAGCAGGGAAATAGAACGAACCTTAATGTATCGACCAAAAGCAGGAGGCCAACCTAAATTTGCCTCTAAAGTTAACGCGTCTGCGATAGAACATAAGTAGAAAGCCACGTACGTAGCATTTAAGCCACATTCGGTCTCTACGATCCAACGAATCATGGTGATGAAATGCTTTTGGAGGGGATGGCGAACTCACTTTGAGAAATGCGTGAAGAAGCCAAAACACTGGAGTAGCATGATGCCATAGAGTATACAGGCGAGGAAATTTCCCACTAAGGCTGGTCCATGTGCTGCAATTGCGCTCGATGAGTGATACCCCCTTCACAGAATAAAGCAACTCACTAATCGCAATAGGACTGGACATGGCAACAACGCCAGCGAAGTCGAGGTGAGGGATAGGGAAAGAACGCTCAACGGGTTGGATCCAGCCGCTGCTCTAGTACTTCCAGAAGAATATATTCGCGTGACAAACATATCAACAATCAGGGTCCCTCCAATATTCCACATCTCAAAATCGAAAAGATCGGAGTACAGATCCGGGAACCAGAAAATAATCTGGAGCGTGTGGGAAACCGATAATGCCGAAGAAGGGAGTTTGGGTCGTTGCGATAAAAGCGCAGTCGTTATGTGATGTAACCCTGGATAAATCCGCTGTCGTTGTATGATATACATGGACGAGCATGGTACGGCGTCTTCAAAACTGTAGGACCGCGATAACACCGAGCATATCCCGGGTTTTCTGAACCGGCCTGAAAAGGGTAGCCAAGACTCCAAGTTAGACTGCGCTTGACGCCCTGTATCCATGAACTGGCAGAATGAAAAAGAAATGCGTGCTTTGACGCGTGCAGTAGTGGCGCCGTTTACGGTTTAATTGATGGCCGTATCGAAATACAGAAATTCTACTTCTTGATCGGGGACCTGTATTTGACTTTGATTTGTTCTGGCAAAATGGAACTTGGGACAAATTTCAAAAGTCCGGCAGACAATCAGACAAACGTTCAAAACGTGAAAAGACCCACGTACCCCTGCTGGGACGGCATAATCGGAAATCCGAGTTGTTTTCTGTACGACGCGAGGTAACGCAGTGACTACCCCATGACTTAAGCGAAGGGATTCCTGATGAACGCAGTCTAGAGAATGATCATCCAAGAATATAGGTCCGGGATGAAATCATTCTTGCTTACGAGGTAGGGCAATTTCTCAAGTGATTGAAGAGGCATCGACTGGTTCTGGTAGGACCAATGCGTCTTGGAGCTCTGCTGTCAGTTTCTTGTAGGACATAGGGATCGTTTGAGCGCATAGAACATCCGCTTTATAGCATGCATTTCCGACGTATCACTTCCCGCCTCAATTAGAAGCATTGCCTAGGATACTGGTGAGTTAATAGGCGACTGACATGGCGCTAATGTTACCTCATCAAGGAGAGAACTCTTGGATGGCCTTGTATGCTTCTCCGAACTTGGATGCAACAAATGATGGTAAATAACCTCATGTGCGTCCTTCAGATCATCTTCATGGTCTACAAAATTGTCGATCTGCTTCGTGAGCATGTCACGAAGGTCAAGATTGCACGCAAAGTAGGGTCAAGCCTGAGAATGATGAAGTCTGGCAAGTTCATAAGAACTATGGGAAGAAGGGGGAACCATTTCCAGACCCAAAGGTTCTGAATCTGGATGGCAATGTTGACGAGAAGCTGGTGACGGAAACCGGGGACATCAAGACAACCAAAGGATTGACCAAAGCAATAGGTGGCGATGACTTCAAGAGCAACTGCGCGGAAGCAAAGTAAAAGTCGAACGGTTCATCGGCATTCTCGGACAGGCGAGATACTAGCTTATCAACCTGTCATTATATTAGTTGATCGCTTATCGGCAAGTAAGGTAACCGGACTTACAGTTTCCTGCACGACGCTTTCAAGTCGAGAGTACCGCACGTCGATGGAAGAAGGGTGCCATCATCTCGCGACGCGTCTTGTGCTTCTGAGGATCTGTAATCCAAAGGAGGCCTCCGTGAAGTAGAAACATTTGTAGAAGAATGGTTCCTTTGTTAGGTTCGTCCCCGTCCGATAGATATCGCTGTATGCTGAGCGTTCACTGAGTGCAACTGAGGCCAAGGCTCAGCCAAAAAAATCTAGTGAGTTGAAGAAGCCACATACGGAGTTGGGTCCATAACGAACGACAGAACCTATTCGGGGATAATCATGAGAGAGCCGCTCAATGCAACACAGACAAAATATTTACCGTAAACCTTATGCAACTCTGCCAAATTTGACAACATTTCTCCCCCCGCAACCACATCGTAGTAAAAATGGTACAGACTTGAAACTGCAGCGAATTTTGGACCGGGGAATTTGGATAGCGGATGGAGATAGAGTCGGTAGAACACGACAATCGCCAGCCAGGACAAAGCCAAGGTCATCAACGATTTCCCTGAGAAAATCCATATAATGTCGGCGAGACTGGCATTGATTCCATCAATACGACGATCCATGCTCCCAGTACTTGATGTCGTTTAAAGGATGGAAAGAAGAGGATGGCCCGAGAGACGGCCCCGTAATGCTGATGCTAGAGCTTAGTGATTCCACTAGGGGCCACAAGGGACCACATGTCGAGTTCCAATGACTTCTAAGGGCATTTTCTGATATTGCATAGGCACCGAGTGGTGTGAAGTGATCAAGGGTCCAACTTTTCCATTTTAGGCAAATCACTGATTTTGCGACCAGATCGTGTCCAGATCGCCAATAATTTGTTCGCACGCGGCTAAGTAGCAGGAACTGGCCAAGCTCCTATCTCTCGTGGATTCCTTCTGATGCTCCCTGCGCAAAATAGCATGATAGCACGCGGAATACAAATAGAGTATAGTGGGATCCCGATGAACTCTTCACCTTCACGGTTCAGGTTACCGTTACTGTCATGTCTACATCATTGAGTCCCACTGATCTCAAATTCGGTACCGCAGACGGGAAGCTGTGGACGCGAAGGCTCTATGGCCAAGAAGCTCAGGCTGCATACTTCGTGTAGGTCTCTATTGCTTTGTGGATATCCGACCCTGACACATTGAATTCAGTGACCATGGCGAGGGTTTCACCATGTATGCCGGAACCTTGGACCGCTCGTTTCACACCTCCCCGTTCTCGCACCGAGCTCGCTTTGCCTATTCAAAAAGCTTGGATCAAGGCGCGCCATCTTTCCCCTTCAATTGCTTGCAGGCAAATCAAGCACGACGGCCACTACTGGTTTGAATACCAGGTACCCACAGTTGCCGAGGCACAAGGCATGGGCTGAGGAGACGATTTTCTGGCACGATGAGCCCAAGACGCTCCTACAGACAGACTGATGCTTGAGGACAAGTGGTGGAAGTGCAGCGACGGTCTGTATATCGTCCAGCTACATTTCGTGCCATCCGCGGAAACTCCCGGCGACTGGCACATCGGGTGAGTCGACCGTTTTTGACCACTATTGATCAGTCACTAAAAATGATCTTCAATTCAGTTACCTCGCGCCGCATAACAGTATAGATGGTCCGATCTCTCATGAAACTACTGGAGCACATCCTGACTTGGACGCTTGAAGAACTCAAGACACCTTCTGCAGGGACACCAGGCTCGAATGGGGTTCCGAACCTGTCCGTCTGGCGCCCACGCTTATCTAGCTGCGAAATACCTCTGGACCAGGCTCCAGAGCCAAAGCCGCTCCCGCCCCTCCTCCGGGATTCGTATGTTGTGTTTCATCCTCTCATCCTCCGCAAAACAATAAAATATTGTACAGATCCCCTTCCTACCAGCGGTTGTAGACGCCGATCATACGTCCGCCAACCGAGGCGAACAATGTTAACGCTTTGCTTAGCCTTACACCTGAAGAGACGGCCCGATATCGTCAAGTGTGTCGCGCACATGGCGTAACGGTTACCGACCTGATGCTCGCACTCCTTGCCCTTGCGGAAATAGAGTCCACCCTGCAGGTTGCGCTAAAGTCAGACAACGGAGAGGCTCACCGCCAAGAATATCGGTGCCTACGAGCAGGCGTCGCATTTCTTTGGCTTCTACTTCATCAACCATGTACGTTTGTCGCTCTATCACCTTACGATCGCAGCTCATATGTTCAACATACAGCGTCACAAGCTTCCCGGAGAATATGCGACCCTCGAGGACGGCGCCCTTCTCTTCGGTTGTGAGGGTACGAGCCTATTGTTCGACATGGCGACCATACGCAAAGCCATCTTATTCGACAAGGAGACCGGAAATATCCAGCGTACCAAAACGAGGTCCTCGGGATGGAATCATCAAAATGAGCAATTCCGTCTCAAAGAGCACTCCGGTACGTTCATCCACTCATTCATTGTCCCACCCTGTCTTATCACGTCCTAGTCCGACTGGACAGCCGTCTTCCAGCGCGAGGTAGACCGGCAATTCGCGCTCGACGAGGGATTACACAACGATACGGCGTTCCACATGCGGGTACCCATGATGTCCTCCATCGGTGACTACCATGCTATGGATATCCTCAACCCGTTCGTCCCTGAGACAGGCACACTCGCGAAAGAATTGGCCGTCCTAGGACAATATCACACCATCCGGGTCACTCACCCGCTCATCGTCCCTATATGCTGGCAATACGCTGGTCGGATAAACTTTTCGTGGTCCTCGGGACGGAAATGGCTCTCGCAGGAGAACATGGATCTGTATGCTGGGATATTCAAGGAGTGGCTAGACATTTGTATCGGAGAGTTGTAGCGTAGAGCGTTGGTATACCCTGACTTATACTTAAAGAGCGGTAGATATGTCGCATGGAATGTTCGTGTATGTACAATCTGAATCTATTACAGCGAGCGTCAACGAGGCATTCGAAGAGCTCGGGCTAGCAGATGTTGAATCAATTCCAGTCCTTTCAGCCGCGGGGACGGTGACTTACTAGAATTCTTGCGGAGTCTTCTTCAAGGACATCTATCAGAAGGGAACCCCCCTCTTGGTGTTAGAAACGATAGGCAGGTAAGGCTTAGTCTAACTCTCCAGGCACAGCATAACAATCCGAACGCAAATAGCTGTTAAGGACAAAGAAAAACATGACAGACTGCGAATGAGACGTAACATTTTTTTCCTACGCAGTCATAGTTTGATAAAAAATGACGTTTCAAGAAGAATCAGATTCGGGAGAAACAAATGTTTTACAAGTTCGATGATAACAGGAGAAGAAATGTAACATTCGCCATCCCACATAAACACAATGACATATGAGATCGTCATGCAAAAGCTGGCTAGCGATCATTTCCTCTCGCGACGGAAAAGAGGTCAAGGTCGGCCCTGTCAGAAAGGAACACGACCGACGCCAGTCAGAGCATCCGATGATGACACTCAGTCGAGAGCCATTAACATATCATAGCGTCCTAAAAAAAACATGAGAACATGCCTCGAATTAGTCGAAATGTCGACGACTGACGGTCAATTACTTCAACTTCCAAGATACCTCTATCTTTCAACAAAGGCATGCTCTCCTCAACTTGACGCTTCCATCTATCAAGATCCCCAGCGTCCCTGTTTTGAGCTCGAACCTCACAGGTGCATATAGCAAAATAATAGCATAGGGTATTGACACAGTCATGCCTCCTGATATGAACATGCTCTAATGCAGGTAACGCTAGTCTGTCGACCTCCGCGCAAACACGAAGAGAATACTGCACGCTGTTCTTCCCGAGGTGAGACACGTGTTCTATAGTCAATGTTCGCAACGTAGGATTAAGGCGCATTTCCGGAACCGAACTTGAAACAAGGCCCGGAAACAAAGCGGGCACAATTGCGTAGAAGGAGGAGAGGTTTCTGTGTCGGCTCAGGTCTAAGCCCACCTGTTGCTCTTGTGGAATGAGCCAGTGAGTGCGATACAATCGTCAAAGACATTGACTTACTTATTCGGGGATTGATATCCAGAGTGAAGCATTCAAGCGTTTCCTGCATCTCATTAAGCAGGCTCTGAATAAGGGAACAGGGTGTTACGGTGGTCATTTGCACAAAGAGGCGTCGGATACCACTGATACTGTACAGAGATTGGGTTCTGAACAGCCAGGAAATATTGTCGGCTCCGGAGATGGACAAAGACTCCAGCGCTGGTAGACCGCTCGGTGGAGGGCGAATCGGCGGGTACGGTTCGGACATCTCTACTCCTGTGGAACAATTCACAAGCGACAAATGCTTTAGTGCTGGGTTCGCAGCAGCAGCAGTGAACACATCTTCAAAAAGAAAGTCGCCACCATATTGGAAATCAATTCCATTCAAGATAAGCGTTTTGAGTGATAGAGAGCGAAGGGTTGCGAGGAAGAGGGAGCACGTCTCAGGAAAACTGACCCGGCATTCTTGTGAGCGAACGATGAATTCGAGATGGGACAGATTACGGAGAGATTGAATGATGGGAAAGAGGGATGTGTACCTGAGAAGGTCTTCCATCCAGTCTGTCCGCTCCCCATGAATTGCGAACCGTGTAACCAGCGGGGCGATATAAGGAGAATGTTCGAGTAATGCGACAAGGTTCTGGTATTGGTACAGCTTCGCGGGGTACTTTCGAAACAGATCCAATTCGCCGATGCGTACGATAAAGACGTTTGAATAGATATGATGGCGACTACAGGGAAGGAATGCACGGGATACCAGGGAGCACGCCCGTAAGGTGGGGACGTCGTCGTGCAAAAAGTCGAGAGTATAATCAACTAGCTCCTGGGGCATAGAAAGGCTCGAGTGGTCGGGTACGTTGTTCTTGACTGGCGTCGTCATGGGCAGTTTTTTTCCAGTATGCCTACTGCAAGGGTCAGCGCTTTCCTGGGTGGAAGGAATTTACAGCAACGCACGAAAACGTTAGAAAGCTTCTAAGCAGCCTGAATAATATCCGCCGTCCGGGGTAGCCACTGTAGTGAAAAATTGTAAAGGGAACGACGATGATGGTGGTACGGAAGCAAGAGTGATCGGGTCACTGCCTTTTAATCCGTCACCACCACTACCGTGAGCGTACCGTGTTCAACAACAATACGGTATATTTCCTGTTCTAAATGCCATTGTAGAGGAAATTACCTGGAGTCCGTCGTGACATTGACAGTCATTCGTCGCCCGTCTCGGCCTCCAGGATTTCTTCACAACCGGCCGGACACCGTCGAGCAGAGTAGCAAAGTCGTCGCCCATGGGCTTCGGTGAGCAGGTTTCTCACTCTAATGAACTACAAATTGCTGATTATGTTGCAGGCTGAGTGGGGGTCCTTGTACTGCACCATCTTTCGCAGTTGCTATGGGACAAAGTCGCGACAGCCGGGACGATGGTAAATCATTCGCTATACAGTTTCCGCTCAGATTTAGAATTGGGGCAAAAAATGCAAGTGCAGCTTCATGAATTGGGCGGGGCTGCCGTGTTGAACGTTGAGCGGTCGAGGATGACGCTCTGTGGGCCGCGCTACTGCGTATTGTCTAACACCTTATTTCCATGCAGGCTCAGCGGTGCACCTTTTCATTCATCACTCTTTCGCACGGTGGTCGCTTCAATTCTCAGCCCAAGTCAAGGATATTCAATCAGAGACCAAAATAAGAGTGTTCCACTGACTCGAGGGTCAGTCTCTGCTTCGCCGTACCCCTTTGAGAACCAATTGACGTCGTCCTTCCTTAGGTACTCACTCTTGAAAAGCACGAAGAAAAGAACAGAGATTTATATTGAAGCAAGAGTCCATGGCAATTATTCGACGCTCCACACCGCCTGCACCCCCTTCTGCACTACAATTTTCATGCATCGATCTGAGGATTGCAGGCCGGCGCTTTCCCTTGCGACTAAAAAGAAGGCTGAGCTTGACCTCGCTGCAGAGAGACGTGAATGATGCCCCCTAGTAGCAGCGCATCCGATGGTGAACACTCAAAAGAACCCTGCCCCCATATTAGCGTCTACTACGATTTTCATAGGCGCAGGTCTGGGAGCAGTGCCCTTTCTTCTGCGGGGAAGCGAGCCAGCTCTAGGTTCGAGATGGCCCTTCGCAGGAATGACTGGACCGAAATTCGGTCGGGTGAACGAGATGAAGAAGGTCACGCCTCGACGTTCTCGAAGACTGCGACCGTCTCCATCTGAAGCGAATAGTATGGAACTCGTCGTCATCCCGAGTACGGAGTTTAGAGAGTCGATGGACTCGGTGGACGACGACGAGGGGGGATGATTGTACAATGCCATGGTGGACATTGGTAAAGCTGGTTGGGTGTTCTGGTGGTGGTAGGTGTTCATGTTGTTTCTGGTCTAGGAGTAGGGGGCTGACCGGTATTTATATTGTTTTCGAAATAGCCCCTCTCCAGTATAGGAGCCTTTTTTTGAGACAACGTGACCGTATTCCTCCTCAAAGAAGCGCTTCCTTGAAATGCGTCCGCGGGTTAATTACCTGAAAATCAGACCCCGCGGGAGCATTACTCCAAACATACGGATGAGGGTAGGTATAAGTTTGGATGTCATTACTGCAGTTCTCAGGACTTTTCCTATACAGGAGAGCTACGAGGACCCATTGGAGCTCAAGCCATGGAGGTTCTCTGATAAGAGGAAAGAGGACGGCGAGGGCATTCGCCACCAGATGGTGACGACCAGCTTAGATTACCTTCTTTTTGGTGGTGGGCGACCCGCTTGGTGAGTCTATATCTCAACCCGAGAGCTGGAGCTGACTCCTGCTCACAGCCCGGGTCGTTTCTTCGCCGTTAATGAGTTGAAGGCTCTCATGTTTTTTTGGTACATGGCTGGATCGTTAACGATGCATTGGCCTTCAATAGGTCTGAATTCAGAGTCACGCTACGGGGAAATGACACATGACTTTACTTGGGCATAGCGGTCTTATAAAACGTCCTTCGATGCATCAAACCTATTGATCATGAATTCTGAGATGGACGACAGTGGGCCGATGCCGGCTCGGTCTTTTCCACGAGACACAACAAGGCTTTCCACTCGAAGTTGCAAGCGGCGAAAACTGAACGTCCAGTGAAGAGATGGTGATAGTATCAGCTTGTTCATGGTGAACTAATGCCGTTGATATGGCGTAAATATATCTGTACGTACTGTCCTAACCTACTGCGCAACCGGCTGTGCTTACAGGCAATCAGCATTACGCAATATCCAAACGTCAAAGAAACCCTTTTACCATTTGTGCACATGATACACGATACCGCTGGGAGCTCGACGTTATTCTGATGCTTGATGCTCATATCAAACTCCACAGCCTTTTATCGCTCCAAACCGTCTTGGTCACCCATTCTGGTCTGCTACTGTCGTTGTGCACTCTTAAGTCCATTCAACGGTCCGGGACCACACGATCGAGCACCTTAGAGAAGTGATGGGGAATCATACCACCTCGACAATGCTTCTTCTCAGAACGGATTGCGGGCCTGCCAATGACAAAAAGAACATGAGTAAGTATAGAAGAATTCAAGAACCGGCCCCGTAGTACTTGTGGCGTGAGTATGTCCGCCATACCATGCGCTGATATTCTCGTGGTAAGTAGGTATATAAATGCCAGTCTTATTGCTTCTTCTCTTCTGATACTCAGGACATATGGCTCTCCAAAAAAACAACAATCTAGCGCAACAAGTAGACATCGCCTTACTCCTGCGCAGTTTAGGTCTAGCCACTGTCTTCCTATTTGCCTGGCAGCTTCGAAAGGCTGTCGTCACCAGAACTAAGGTGTGTTATTGCGCGAACTTTCCCTTACAGATGTTGATGTCGTCCCAGCTGAAAGCTATTCCAACGGTCGGGTCTTCTGGAATCATTTCGTCTTGGAGAGATGCCTTCAGGTTTGTCTTCCACGCGAAGGAAATTATTGAAGAGGGACATCGCATGGTGTGCATCACGCCTCTTACCGACACTCTGCACGGCTCATTGTCGGCTAGCACTACGGATCAGCATTCAAAGTTCCATTGTTCGATAAATGGATGGTCGTAGTGAGCGGCTCCGAGAAGATCAATGATATTCGAAAAGCTCCGTCTGAGCAGTTGTCTTCGAAAGACGCGGGCGGAGAAGTACGTGAGCTCTCCTTGTTTAAGGCTATATCGCGATCCTCACGACTGTGATTATAGATTTTGCAGATAGACTACACAGTTGGCCGCCGTTTCAATGAAGACTCTTACCATACAGACGTCGTTCGAAGCTCGCTGACGCGCAATATTGGCACGTGCTTTGCGGATGTTCAAGATGAAATTCAGGCGGCCTTCAAAGATAATATACCAATGACTAAAGGTACAATATCTTGAGTCTTCGATTAGGCGATCTCCTAATAAAAGTGCTTGGAGACTGGATCGAAGTCCCTGCGTATACAACGATCTTACAAATTGTATGTAGGGCAAGCAACCGTATGTTCGTTGGACGGCCTCTTTGTTAGTAGACCTCTTCGTCTCGAAGACCCCTCGATCTAACATTGTACTCAAGGTCGCAATCGCGATTACATTAAACTCAACATCAATTACACTGTCAATGTTATGGCCTGCGCTCATATCATCCGCCTTTTCCCTTCAATACTAAAGCCGTACGTTCCCCCAAATCCCGATATGGTCCAGGCTGACCGCTTCATATAATCAGAATCGTGGGATCTATCTTCACGCCTCGCAGGCATGCAGCGGCCAAGATGGAGAAATTCCTCGGTCAAACTATACGAGAACGATTGCACCAAGACGATGCACATGGCAAAGATTGGCCAGGAAAGCCGGTGAGGGATTCAATGCTACTCTCGCCAAAGTCATTTGTCTCATGCAGCAGTAGAATGACCTCCTCTCGTGGCTTATTGACGCGACCGAAGGTCACAGCGAGAGACGTACAGTGCAGGACTTGATAGTTCGGATGCTTGGCCTGAACTTTGCAGCTATTCATACGACGTCTATGGTATGTCTATTGAATCTGAGTTTGAGCAGCTAGCAATAATACATTCCAGTCCTTTACTGCCGCTTTTGTATGTATTGGCTGCGCATTCGGAATACGTCCAGATTCTCCGCGATGAGGTGGAAACCGCGATCGCAGGAGAAGGAATGACTAAGGCTGCGATGGGAAAGATGAATAAGCTCGACAGTTTCGTGAAGGAAGCTCAGAGGTTGTACGGTGGAGTTGGTGTCTGTAAGTCGCTGTCACCCTCACACCAGTGTATACTTACCATTCAATGCAGTCAGTATGCTTCGTTTGGTTAAGAAAGACTTTGTGTTCTCGGATGGAACTGTTGTTCCTGCTGGCAATCAAATTGCTGTTGCTGCTTACTCCACACATACGGATGAGGTAGGCTTAAGTTCGGGTGCCATCACCGCAGTTCTCAAGACCCTTCCTACACAGGAGAACTACGAGGACCCATTGAAGTTCAAGCCATGGAGGTTCTCTGATAAGAGGAAAGAGGATGGCGAGAGCATTCGCCACCAGATGGTGACGACCAGCTTAGATTACCTTCTTTTTGGTGGTGGGCGACCCGCTTGGTGAGTCTATAACTCAACCCGAGAGCCTGAAGCTGACTCCTGTTCATAGTCCGGGTCGTTTCTTTGCCGTTAATGAGTTTGAAGGCTCTCATGGCTTACGTTCTTTTGAACTTTGACGTGAAAATGGACAGGGTCCCGGAAACCGGGTGGTTCCTCTCTGATCGATTCCCGAATCAGAGCAGTAAGGTACTGTTCAGGAAACGTGCGCCTGCCGTAAAGGTATAAGCACAGGCTTGTTACATCAAGACAATTGTGCCCGACTAATGTAAATTGAGTGCTACGCCATCTGTACACGATGAATTAAACGATTCAAAGCTGCACTGCTTAGTGATCTCTTCGTTATCCCCAGTGCTCCCTTACAGTGCTGGCCGTTCCATCATCTCAGCATTCATCGCTGTTTGGTATGCATCATATCTTTGCTATTCAATGAATAAGCACCGCGGACCTTCAAATGACTGGGAAATGAGTGCTTCAACTGACCTTTGCGGTCCGGTTTGCGTGCTTTACCGAGTACGTAAATAGCCGTCTTGGTTTCTCGTGCAACCATGTCATTCAAAAAGTTCGTCAGTAACGTGCAACGGGTAGACGAAACCTTGCTGCTGGGTGCCCTGGTTCTGTCCTTGGTACTTCTGCTTGCATTCCAATTTCGACAGGCCTCAAGCAACCGGAAAAAGGTAAGTTGGCACATATTTTCTCCTGGTTTATTTTCATCACGTCGTAGCTGAAAGGAATTCCTACGGTCGGGTCCTCAGGGTTCATCGCATCTTGGAAGGACGCGTTTAGATTCCCTTTTCACTCAAAGGAGATTATTGAGAAAGGTTACCGAAAGGTTTGTTCTGAATCCGAGTCTCAAGTTTTAACTCTTCGGGAGACTGACTGATTTCTTGCCTAGTACCACGGGTCAGTTTTCAAAGTGCCTTTGCTTGACAAATGGATGATCGTCGTGAGCGGCACGGAGAAGATCGATGATATCCGAAAATCCTCGCCTGGGCAGCTGTCTTCCCTGGATGCCACCTCGGAAGTAAGGGTTCCTCCATTCTGTGTTAATTAGTACAATCTTCACGGTGACAATTTTAGCTTTTGCAGATGGACTACATGATAGGCCGCGACGTCTTCGCTGACCCTTACCATATAAACGTTGTACGAAGCGCTCTGACGCGTAACATTGCCGTTTGTTTTGAGGATGTTGCAGACGAGATTCAAGAAGTCTTCCACGACAATATCCCGATGACTGAAGGTACCGAATTTATGTCATTTTCGCCTCTTCACATATAAAACTACTACAGAGTGGATGTGCGTTCCGATCTAGGAAAAGATTCTCCAAATCGTATGCCGGGTAAGTAACCGCATGTTTGTCGGTCTTCCTCTTTGTGACCATCTCCCTTCTCGATGTTATAAGAACGCTAATCCAAACTATATTCGATGTAGGCCGCAGTCAGGACTATATTAAACTCAATATCAACTTCACGGTCAATGTTTTCGCCTGCGCTCATATCATCAACCTATTCCCATCATTCCTAAAGCCGTGGGTCTTCAACTGGAAAAAGGTGTTCCCGACTAAGATGACATCCGTTAGAGTCGCAGGGTTCATCCTGACACCTCGCAGGCGCGCTTTAGCCAAGGCGGAGAAATTACTCGACCAGACTATCCGAGAACGACTGCACAAAGAGGACATTCACGGAAAACGATTGGCCGGGGAAACCGGTAAGGAATTTCAGGCCAATTAGATCGAGTTTTGGTGTCATACAGCGGCCAGAATGATCTCCTCTCGTGGCTGCTCGATGCGACCAACGGCAACAAAGAAAGACGCGATGTACAAGACTTGATCACCCGGATCCTGCTATTGAATCTGGGGGCCATTCATACAACTTCCATGGTATTGTCGAATTTAAAAGTCCAAAGGCAGCCATTGAACGATAAGCTTTCAGGTGTTCAAGACCGCGGTGTACGCATTAGCCGCACATCCAGAATATGTTGAGATTCTCCGGACCGAGGTGGAATTAGCCATCACGGAAGAAGGCTGGACTAAAGCTGCCGTGGGTAAGATGGATCGTCTAGACAGTTTCTTGAAGGAGGCTCAAAGGCTCTATGGAGATCTTGGCGTCTGTGAGTCGCCGCGGACAGCTCAGCCAGATCGAGATATTCTAATCATAAAACATAGTTAGCGTACGTCGGAGGGTAAGAAAGGATTTCATCTTTTCAGATGGGACAGTCGTACCAGCTGGCAGTCAAATTGCCCGTAGCTGCTCTCTCACAACATCTTGACGAGGTAGTAGGGTGAAGCTCTCAAGCATTCCCTGCATCTCGTTGAGCAGTCTCTGAATGAGCGAAAGGTGGGTACCACTGTATACTTGGAGAGAGAGATGTCGGCTACCCCTGATGTCATACAGAGATTGGTGGAAGAACAGCCACGCCAATATTGCTCGATACTGCATTTCCAGCAATACACAAAGACTCCAGTGCTGGCAGGCCATCCGGCGGAGGGCAGAATCAGCGGGTAAGGTTCGGATGTGCGATCTGCCTTCCGTAATCACAGACGAGCGACAAATGTTTTAATGCCGGTTTGCTGCAGCTGTGAATAGGTGTTCGAACTGTTCTTGTGTTTTCAAACTCGATACCATCGCAATTGAATGTTTTGAGTGGTACCAGAGCGGGAGAGCTGCGAGGAAGACTCTGCGTGGTGGCGACTGGGAAGCTCGTCCCAGAGTCCTTCGTCTCGGCGACAGATCAATTCTATATGGGACAAATTCTTGAGAGAGGAATATAATAGGAGAGAGGGAGGTGGTTCAAAATATCTCTATAAACCCTGAATTTGCTATGAATTCCGAATCGTGTAACCAGAGGGGGCAACATGAGGAGAATGTTCGAGTAATGCGGCAAGGTTCTGGCATTGATACAGTTGCCCTGCGTTATTGTCGAAATTGGTCCAGCTCTTCCAGCTCTTCGATGTGGACAATAAACACGTTCGAATAGATGTGAATAACGGCTACAGTGCAGGAAAGCATGGGACACAAGTGAACAGGTTTGTAAGGTGGGGGATGTCGTCGTGCAGGAAGTCAAGAATATAATCGATGAGCTCCTGGGGCACAGAAAGGTTCGAGTCACGGGTACGCTGTTTATTTGCCTGGCGTCATGAAGGACAGCATATACCTACGACAATGATCAGTGCCTTCCCTAAGAGGAAAGAAATACAGCGACGCACGAAATCCCAGCAAGCGATATTCACCGAAGAGCTGTACAGAATATTGAGTGCAAGAGGCGACTGGAGGCAATGGAAGAGATGATGGTGGTACGGAAGTAAGAGCGATCGGGTCGCTTCCTCTTGATTTTCTACCACCACTACTGAGCACGACAATCTTTTCCTCGCCGTTTCTATTGGCGCTGGCATCTGACGCACTCAACGATATGGAAGGCCTCGTATTCCAAAAATTGCCTGGGATACATCGCCGTCCGGAGCTGTTACTGGAGTGGAATGCCACAGCGCTGCCAGAAATGCAGACATGCAGCCTGTCCTAGTCGAATCAAGCGCAGGAATAGGAGAGAACTTATATACTGTCTATTGGTGTGTCGTATCCTTTCTTTACCTGACGTTGTCTTATAGTCTGTTTAGAGACGAATCTGGCTCATCAGCGCACCGACCACACAAGATATTTTTTTCTTTGACGATGAAGATGACAAGGCCGTAGCAATAGGGCGTCTCCGTCTGCCTTGGCAGGTATTTGGGATTGATACGAGAACATTGCCACTTACAGCGTCAATATTGCGTGTATGTCCGTCTTTTTCTCACAGCCGGATTCTCACAAACGACTCATTTCCAGCTATCCATAACATAAAGTTGGCTCGCTATCAAAGTACGACGACAAGCTGCAACAACATCGTCCCAGTT